>JAHDIT010000016.1:0-163938 GCA_019232045.1 Ogataea degrootiae
CCTTAACGACCGTATACAAGGAATATAGCTGAACTACTACACAATACAACCCATATACCCATAGTATAGTAGTTCAGGAACTACTACATAATACAACCTATATACACAAAGTATAGTAGTTCAGATTCAATAAAAAGTTGATATTTTATGTGATGATCCTTCTATCCAAACGATAGGAAAGGAATCTAAATAGAAATATGGGAAAAACACAAAATATATATAATAAAATCAAAAGAGAAACAATTCCAAAGATTCAGTAGCCACAAGGATGAGTAATTCTGAGTCATAGATGAGTAATAAGTGAGTGATAAAGATGAGTTAGAAATGGGTAATAAGTGGGTAATAAAGAGTAATAAAGATGAGACAGAAATGAGCAATGATTAGAAATCAAGAGAGAGAATAAAGAAAACCATAAAATAGGGAGTATGAAGTAGGCCAGATACCTTACAAAACTAAATATTTTCCTCATAGCGTAATGGTTATCGCGTTCGGCTACGAACCGAAAGGTTCCAGGTTCGAGTCCTGGTGGGGAAGTATTTTTTTTACTTGCATTTATGCCTCCTCTTTCATGTTCCTGTTTTGTATTGTATATCGTTACATTATCGGAGCACTGAACCTAGCATCCAGAATGCCTATCGAACCATAATAACAAAAGAATAATAAGATTTGATTGAGTTCGAAAGACACAGAGCAGGTTATTACGCATCTAGAGTTAAGGTTTTTTGGATACTCCAGATCTTTTGCAGTATTAGTCAATGAAGAATTTTTTTGGCTATACATATATAAACATAAATTATGTAGCTATTTCTTTTCTCCATTCACAGTTAGATCATCCAGCTCAACATTATCTTTTGGTGAAGAAGAAACATCAGCAACATTAATCTTTTCATGGTCATCCAGAACAAGCTCCTTCATTTTTTGCTTTACAACAGTTTTAGTCTGTTCGACCATTGCTTTGGCAATACTGATGATGGGACCTAACAGTTGAAGATTATAGGCAAAATAAGTACCTGTTACGACAACGATCGATAATGCAAACAATAGAGGGTTTCTTAAAACAGCCATAAATTCATTCCAACCTAAAATGATAATTATGATGTAAATGAAGAATGGGATGGATGTAGTATTTGAAATGATGGATCTCTTAGTTTCAACATAAATTGCATCCATTTCCTTTTTGACTCTATTAGAAACACTGTTTTGTTGCCTATTTGTTAACAAGTGTGCGAAATTATGTGGGTTTGAATATTCATCTTCTTCAAAGTCATCAAATTCATCATCGTGCGCAATGTCAACGTCCGGCAAGATTTCTTCATTGGTGCTTGATAAAACGGCAATTGATAGGACAGGCAACATTTCTAAAGCAGCAGCTTTTGCTTTATTGAATTGTTGATCAACTTCTGTCGAAGTTTTCCAGATTCTTGGTAATGCATCCTCACCGTATCGGAAATCGTCTTCAAATTTGTTCCTTAAAACTCTGGAGACAGTATCTTCATTAATAAAATCGTGAACAATATCTCTGAATTTGATCCACAGGGACTTTTTTATACTAACAGCCGTCTCAGCATTCTTGCTTGAAGAAAGTCCAAGTCGGAAATCAAATGTGTCAGCTCCTGACTTGTATTTATCAAAAATAGCACCCAAACTTTTGTTAAACTCGTCCATGATTCTATCCCATGAGTCAGTTGTGGGGTTAGATAAAGTATCATGAACACAGTCTCTAAATAGAGTTTGGAATTTCTTAGTAGTCTTGGAGATTAGACTTGCTGTTTCTTTAGTTTTGAATTCCTCAGACGCTCCAGCAATAGCTTCGTTCAATGTGATTAATTCCTTTTCATATGTGTAAGCCTCAGAAATTTCAAGGGTTGAGGCTTCTTTTTTGAATTTGTCTATAACTGAAATTGTGTTTTTTTTCAACATATCTTGAAACGAGGTAAACTGTCTAGACTTCTTTGCAGCTACAACGCCTTCTGCGAAGGAAAGCATAGCTTGTTTGTGCAATTTATCCAATTGGTCAGAGTGTATAATTTTTAATTTCGAATCAATCTTGTTCAATAGCAATTCTCTTCTCTCAAGATAAACGGAGTTTGCATAACGAGAAGCATTTAAATCATAATCAACCATTCCCGATAATCTCAATTTCTTCAATGCATTTGACAACCCCTCAGAAGTTTCAAAAGTGTTAAATTTGACAGTATCAAATTCTTCTTCAAACTGCCCAAATGCTTGTTGGGATAGTTCATCACATCTAAATCTTGCAACCAATATTTGCTGGGTAGGCAAATCCAAATCTTTATTTTGTTCAATCTGTTGCCAAACTTGTTCAGAGTATAAAGTCCAGGCATCGATTGGAATATTACGATGATATTCAGACCTGAATAAGTCTTCTTGGGAATTGAATCTATCACCTAAAAGTTTGATATCCTGTTCAAAGCTCTCAGTTTTGAAATGTTTATGAGAAATGAAGACAAACTTCAAGTCAAAGAAGTCGGTCAATTGTAAATCTTCATTTCCTTCTGCTTTATTCAAAGCATTCCAGACATTGTTGAGATCCGTGCTCAAACTGTCACTTAGATTATCCAATGGGGTCATTCCAGTGAAATCTCTAATCACAAATAATAATAAACACTTTTGCTTATTGGAGTGGAACAAAGATAAGTTAACTTCAAAGACAGTTTTCAAAAGTTCCATGTTTGCACCTTGATATAGACCAACTTGATGTTCCCAAATATTGATGATTAGAACCTCAGAGGTGGCCAATGCAAATAAAGCTGATTTTCTTTCAAAATCTTTATCATCTGCTTTTTCCCTACCATCAACACCTTCAACATCAAGGACAAATATATTTTTAGAGTTTGGAACAGATCCAGTTTCACTCTCAGCGGATGCAATATAATTTGCATGTGAGAACCAAATACCTTTTGTTGTTTGCTGTCTTTTAGCCTCCTCCATGACATCAAATTTGGTTCCAAACAATCTGTTCAATAGTGTTGATTTACCTGTGGACTGAGACCCAAACACAGAGACAATATGGTAATTCAAACCTTTTTCATCACTTGCGTCATAAAACTGTTGGATATAAGGCAGAAGTTCTGAATTGAAAGTCTTGTGTTCATCTATAAGTTGAAGAGACGGAGTTTCGGTTGTGGTACTTGTATTTTTGATTTGGTCCACTGCTGAGCTTTCAACAACGTTGCTAATTGATTCAATTGATCCAACCATTGTAGTATATACTATCGGGATATGAATGTGAATAGATATAATCGATATTATTTATCCGTTAGGATGCCTAATTGTCTGTTGCTAAGCGAGGGAAACTGAGGCTACAATCAAGAGAAGTTAGAAGAAATAACAATCAATCACAGTTAGTTTGGTTTTGAACATTTAACATTTGTCCGAAAGCTGACCAAGGGCACATTTGTTAGGTCACAAGGAAACAGATACAAACCGCGCCGACTAAGAGAGGATTGCGCGGGCGGGTTTGTGGGTTTGTAGGGGGCACGCGGAGGAATTCCTGAAGGATCCTTCGCTGGACCTCCCAAGGATTTGTTACAAAACAAAAAGGTTAAATGATCCCCAATCTTGGAGTAGATATTTCTTTGTCTGAGCCTTTCTTAACCTTTCAGGCAAACACACTTGCTAAACAATCAATTCATAAACACATATAAAACAAATAATGGACAAAAACACCGCAGACATCTCGTTAAAAGGATTGGCCGCTTTACCCAAGGAACTACTAGATAAAATTTTGGTGAACCTGGATTCTAGGACTTGTCTATCATTTTTGTGTACTTGCAAAGCTATACACGATAAATGTAATTTAACTCTTTTCCGAATTAAGCCATTAGACTTACATTATTGTGAAGGCCATAGTTATAATTACAGGAATCAATACCATTTGTTTTCAACCAAGAAAGTAATCGAATATATGCAGAACAACCCAGACTCGTTTTCAAATGTAAGAGCACTGCAAATAAGAGATAAGACCGCAGAATATCAACACTTAAATTATAATGAAAACAGTCACAAATTAGTTAAGAAGATTCCAATTAATCACAAGGAAAACCTATGCAAATCTGTTTCCATGACATTAACCAACAGCCTTGGAAATTTTGTCGGTCTTAGGTACTTAAAATTGAGCACAAGTAGTACAAAGTTCTTTTTCTCCTTGGTTGAAAACTTGCCGCCAAACTTGAAAGGGCTATCTATTGATATTATGCCCAAAAATATATCATTTTATAAAACAAGCCCTAAGATTCCTCAGGTTCAAATCCAAACATTGAAAGCTTTGTCGATAAATTGCATCTCAAAAAGAGCGCTTACTTATCGCCCAGTTAGAACTAGGAATATAATTCGTTTACCATCCAATATTCCAATTCAAGATAATGCAATTTGGAATATTATGCAACTGAAGCATAAGAATAATATCAGCAATAAGAGACATTTAAAAAAGTGTTCGTATATACGAGATATTGGTAAGACATTTGCCTCAATATTAGAGAAAAATAGCGAGACACTTCAGTCTATAGCAATTACAGGAATGGATGCCTTTTCTATATTTACCAATGAAAACACTTGCGTCACTTATAGCTCATTGAAAATTATTAAATTATGTGCTATATCAATACCAAAGCTTTCATGGTGGTTACCAGATCTTGAAGAAAAAAATACGGCGCTTAAAGTTACCAGTAGAGAGTTGACTAATGCACGTTTACCAGCTGCTGTTGCAATTTTTAGTCAGCTGTTCAAACCTGTTGGAAATGGTCGTGCTGAAGACGGTGAATGCTTGCTAAGATTTTTTGGAGACAATGGTACGCATTGGTGTAATCTCACCAAAGAAGGTAAGGACTTTTGGGCCAATTATTACTATGTATAATACTTTTCTTTTGTGGGTATATAACTTTGACATACATTAGGAGGAAAAGTCCCCCCAATTATCAGCGACTCGGTACGAAATTTGGCAGAGAAGCGAGAGTGCACTTCTGATTTTCATCATCTGGGTAATGCTAATATTGACAACTCACAACGCAGATGCCAACCTTGTGCATGGTATATAGCAGCTGTAGCAATTGATAATTATACTGTCATCATATTAATTACATCTGTGAAATACGTACGCAGTACTCAAAAACAAAAAAAAACACATGAGTTCCCCGGCTGTTCAAGGAAAATTACAGAAATCTTTAGCCAGGTTCAAGGAAAGGTATGTTAGAGCAGCATCTGATGATTCCCAGATTTAACTTTTTTCTTCTTTACGATTCCGTAATTACGTCTAATATTAACATTAAACTTTGACGTTGAACATTAATTTAGAATTGAAAAAGGCTCATATTATGAAGCGCAACAAACTATCAAATCAATCACCAATAGATATGTCTTTTCTAAGAATTTTGAAGCTGCGATTGAATTGTTATATCAAAGTTCAATGATTTTAATGGAATTTAAGAGATTTGATGAAGCTTCAGATCTTTTGTTATGCATGGTTGAAATCTTTGAAACCGAAAATAGACCTCTCGATGAGTTCAAAAAACATTATTTAAATAAAATCATTGAATTATTAACAGCGTTACCAGATTCAGATGCAAACTTACTAAGCTTATCGAAAGAGGTGGGTAAGTTTGCCAGTAAGAAAGTTGGAAGTGAGGTTGGATTCCCATCATTGAATTTAGTTTTAGGTGAGAAGTTATACTACAGTGGTAGTGCAGATTTAGTCAATATAAGTGAACACTATTTGTTCTTGAGTGGTACAGATTCAAGTCGTAAGCTGCTAGTTAATCTGGAATATAGCTCATATTTGAAAGACGATGCTTCTTCTTTTGGACTTTACGCTTGCAGGTTATCATTACCATACCTATTATTAAGCAACATTAAATTCGCAATTGAATCGTTGAAAGAACTGGCTGAAAGACTAAAGAAAGGTGATAGATCATCAAACTTCAACTTCGTTCCTGAAGGATCTCATGAATTTTTAGAAATTTCTACCAACGATGACTTAAACGATAGCTGTAAATTATGGAATTTTCTGCAATTATTGGTTGAATTGATTAAAAGATCAAGTCCTGAAAATGGAACCAACTTTAAAGTTTTGACAAGTAGATACAAACAAGTGTTAGAATCCTACGAACTGCTGCCAAAGGTAAACTCATTAGGTATAATGTACTTCAATGTTTCAATTATACAGAAGCCGAATAATATGTTGCAGGATATGATGAGTGGTCTATTAGGTGGTGGATCAAGATGATTATTTAGAATTTACTATCATGGCTAAAAGTTTCAATTAGTAGGATACGTACTATTACTTTTGCAACAAACTAATAAATATTGAAAAGTGGTTAAATAAATAATGCCTTTATTTATATATGTATCAATTTAGTAATCATCGGTTTCAGGTTGGGCGTCTAACAATTGATTTGAATGTTCATCAAATTTGATCTTGACACAGTCTTTGGAAATTCTAGAATCATTCAAAGCTTCAATCAACTCTGGTCTATTAGCTTTTAACAATTCATGCTTTGCTTCTTCATAAGTACACCACTTTCTATCTCTTTTATCCTTTTCAGGCCAATCATCCGACAACTCACACAGTTCCATTTCGTAGAAATGAAACTCACTTCTTGGTATCCTTGTCCCATCAATATTTAGATTAATATCACTAAACGTTTTACCAACACTTTTCGACTTCATAAATCTGTGATCTTCAACAATAGGCAATTTTTTCAAAATCTTACCAGTAACACCACCTTCTTCCCAAGTTTCTCTACGTGCAGTCAATCTGAAATTATTTACTTCGTCAAATTCAATCCCACCTTTTGGCACAACCCATCTATCCTTATGCTTCGAAGATGAAATCAATAAGACTTTAGTATGATCAAATGATAGCACAATGCATCCTGAAACTAATCTAGCGTAATTCTTCTTGTTGTAAACCTGTATTTCACGACCTTCTCTTGCTGTTCTAGTCTTCACGAAATCAAATTGGCTATCGAGGTGTTCTTCTTTATTACAATCCTCCAGATTAACAAAAAATTTGTCTTCAGTCGGTAGTAAGTCTGCAGTATCGTCGTATGTAGACATTGAGATGGGTGTTACAATGTCTGTATTAGGGTCTTTAATTGATATTTTCAATTCAAAAATCAGCTGTTTAGATTAATCTGGGGAAGGATGTGATTTTAGGCAACCCTGTCAGTAGATCTGAACTCACCCTTTGACTGCACTACATATAACTGAGTGATACACTCCTTGTGAATGTGACAGAACGCACGTGATTAGAGTTCCTTTTATATTTTTCACCTAATCTACATTTACATGTTGAAACAAATTTAAATACTACAACCGTTCTCGATACTAGACGTCGCTTGTAAAAGACCCAAAATATATGCAATTATATTAATACACGAATAAATAAATAGTAAAGAAAATGTGTAGAGAAGTGAAAAAGTGAAACCCCAGTCAGATGAAAATAACGATTCTAGTCTTTGAATAATCATGTTCAAAGTGTAGGCAAACGTCAAACTTTCCGCATTATTTAACGTGAAACATGACCAATGGCAACATATATGAATGTTCTGAGACATAAAAACATATGCATTATTTTCAAATCAAAGCTGGTGAATCAATGATGTTTTTTTGGTATTAGATATGACTCAAAAGGTAACAGAGTCATAGAAACAAATTTATTTTTTAGATTTCTTTTCCTTTTCGGCTTGATCCTTCAAAACCTTCTTAACAATCTTTTGTTCTTCTATTAAAAATGCTCTGACGATTCTTTCCTTAACACAGTTGGCACATCTTGAACCACCGTATGATCTAGAAACAGTCTTGTGGGTCTTTGAAACGGAGGCATATTGTTTTGGTCTTAATTGGGAAATACCAGCTAAAGCAATACCACAGTCACCACACTTTGGTCTAGTACCGATCTTCTTTAAATGTTGGGCAACCAATTTACCACCTGGGGTCTTGACAACCTTAATTTGATTGGACTTGGTGTTGTACGGATTTCTTCTTCTGAATGTAACTCTTTGGGCCATTTTTGATTCGTTTGTCCTTGGTTCAGTCTTAGTATGTGGATTCTTGATATCGTAGTTTAATAAAGCGGTCAGGTAAACACTTACAAATATGTATAACGCTAAATAACCAGAACAGATTGAGGTCTGCTCCAATTATCAAGGCTATATTCAAAAATTTCAACCTGAAGATAAATTTGGCGCACTACCTTCCCAATGCAGATCTACTTCGTGTATGTGACTGCGTTTTCAGAGAAAAAATCAGATCACGTGACCAAACATTACGTAATTTACTGTACTTTCTTCCAACTTCATCATCAACAATTAGTAAAAATAAAAATAGATTATATTTTTAAAGAAATTTAATATAAAGCATTAAATTATAAAAGAAAAAACAGTTTTTGTTGTAAGATAGAATTGTAGTAGCTGTGTATTCTGAAAATAACTTATCTTAAACGACGAGCTTCTCTTTCGGATTCCATTAAACATAAGATGTCGTTCTCTCTGACTGGACCCTGTATTAGTAAAATAGCAATAAAAATTGCAAAGGATGTTAGTATTAATGCCTTATTGAATGGGAAGATAATAGATCAATTGTATATTATTGATTCTATTTTTGAAAAATATTGGAAACTTACCTTGACGTTTCTGACGATAGTTCTTGAAGTATCATCTAAGAATTCAACTCTGACTTGTGTGACACCACCTCTTGAACCGGTTCTACCTAAAACCTTGATAACCTTAGCTAAAGTAACTGGAGTTTTTGAATCCTATTGTAATTATTGAAAGATTGAATTAATGTTAGTATTCTTGAGAACAGGTACTTATTATGGGAGGTAACATTTGCGATTAATAACATCTGATCATCTTGCAGAAGTCAGCGTAACTGAAACTAAGCTATTCAGGGGTGGTTTAGCTGGATTATTATTTTAAATACCTTGAATTCTCATATTCATGTCTTGAGGCTAATCAGGTTTGATATTCATCTTCGATATCTTGTACGTATTTAAATATATGGCCAAAATCTTTAGAACTATCATGTTATTGTTGATTAACTGTGCGAAATCTAACAAGGTTCAAATATCCCCACCAGCTGTATATATTATTTGTAACTATGAATATGGTCCACTAGGAGTTAAAGTTTTTGATGTCTTCAAAGTACGGATAGGCTTGTAAAATTGAACTTCAACAAAGATGATATTATTGCTATATTGCTCGTTTCGTTTGTCTTGAATCTAAAGTCAAACATACCATTTTGTATTATTATTTATATGAATATATGATAAATTTAAAGGAGTTTTCAACGACTTTAACAATACTGGTTACAAGTTGTAAGGCATTTGAATGAAAATTTTTAAACAGGCCCAAGACAAGAGAAACTCAACCTTCAGAGAGAAGAAAAGAGAGCGAGGATAGAAACCTACTGGAGAGTAAGCAAAAGCGTAGAGTTGGAACACATGGATGAAAAATTTCTCAGCGGATGACGTAAGCGTAAGCCAATGTTGGCGGAGTGGTGCAAAAGTGCACGCACGCGGTGGTTGCTGGAGGTGGACCGCCCCCTGGGAGGATTTGTGGGTTGGCGGGTAACTGTTTATAAGGCCGACCGACTGATGGTAATAATGAACGACGCATCGATCGACTCATGAATTTGCGATCATACGTTTTACTAACATTCCTAATCTAGGACAAATTTAGACAGAGATCAGTTGTCATACAACATCTTTAAATCTAATTAACTCTTATCACTGACCTTCCGAACCGAAAACTCAACCTTATCGGTTTGTCTTATTTTACACAACTACCATCAATGACGTCAATTGCTAAGAATATAGTTGTTTTCGGAGGAAATGGTTTCCTAGGTACGTTCAAACGTTCAAACAATTCTTAGTAGGTTCCCTAATTCACAGACTTAGTTTACTAACATGATTTTCATATTACAGGTAAGAGAATTTGCCAACAGGCACTACAAAAAGGATTCAACGTGACTGCTATTAGTAGATCTGGATCTATGCCTAAGAACTTGGCTTCAATAGACTACCAATGGACAGAAAAGGTCAATTGGGAGAAAGGTGATATTTTCAAACCTGAAACCTATAAACATAGACTACAAGACGCAACAGCAGTCGTCCATTCACTAGGGATACTATTAGAAAACCAAAACTACAAAAAAGTTGTTAATTCCAATGATGATTTATTTAGTGAAATACAGTCTTTCTTCAAAACTCCAAATCCAATGAAGAAGAGTGTGTTTGATACTTACGAAAAGATTAACACCGAGAGTGCATTGGTTTTAGGAGAAGCCTTGGTAGAGTCCAATAAAAACAAACCAGCGTTCGCTTATATTTCAGCTGACAGAGGCTTCCCAGGAATACCATCTGGTTATATCGACTCTAAAAGAAAAGCCGAATATGAACTATATCAAATGCAACCTCATTTAAGACCTATCCTAATGAGACCTGGGTTCATGTACGATGAAGGTATTGATGGTGGAGATATGAGATCCAAGGTTAAGTCAGGCTTACAATTGTTGAATAAAGTTAATGATAAATTGTTAGGTAGCGCGTTGGATGGTCTAGTTAGACCTCCCATTTCTACTCAGTTAGTCGCCAAATGGTGTATTGATAAGATTGAAGATCCTGATTTCCACGGACCCGTGCTGATGGATGAAATGCTTAACGTTCAGAAATGGAAATGACGCAAAACACTAGAATTTTGATTGCATCCACAGATACATGTATATAGTTTATTTATGCCTTTTTAATGATTATGAATATCCTTGATTCAACCCAATCTCCTGTACTTGCAACAATGATTAAGTCCCTTGATGAAGAAAGATGTGGGTCCCTAAGTTTGCATTATATTTTTTTGACCCTAATCTATTTAGTATTATGAAACTGCTGATATTTTAAACTAAATGCACAAAACGCCTAATAACCTTGATTAATGTTGGTTGTAGAACCAACCACTTTATAAATCTCCAGAGTGAGCTTGATAGTCTAGACGCCAGAACCCCATTATAATCACGTGACTACTTCAATTTACAATCGGGAAATTTGGAGATAATGCTTTGAGATAATTCCATTTAGTTTTAGTATGTCAAGTTTATTGCTTTTGGTAGGTTGATAGATGTATTAGCAGCCGACAACTTCTGGATAAACAATAGATTTGGAAACATATCCTACTAAGAACCAGGTGAGATTTAACTAAGATTTGGGGTAAAGACACAAATTACATACTTGATTCAAACTCATATATACACTCATACCCAATCGGTTAATTCATTGAACTATATCGTCTCTTTTATAAATAATAGTCCTTAATAACATTCATATAACACTATGACGAAATTCAGCATACCCAATGGAGTTTCTGAGGAGTCCCTATTGATAGGCAATTCGAAATCAAAGATGAATATCCGTCAATCGTATGCTTCAGTTCAACCCGATGACCCATTATATGATGATTACAATGATGACGATTATGAAACTGATAATCCAGAGCCGGTGTCAGGAAACACACCAGCAGTGGCGTCTACAACCTCGTTACCTTCACCGACCGGGGAATTTAAATATCTTAAACTTCAACGACATACTGTGAATAAGAACAGAGCAGCTTCATTTTCCGGCGAGCCAGAAGGCTTTAACCCCAGTTCATCTGAGCTATACGGAAGAAAATCTATAAGCATAAACAATCCATCTAGTGTTGATAGAAGATTAAGTTCGCTTTTGAGCTTGGATGAGCTATATAAAAGGGTTGATTCATTAAGAGACATGAGACCTAAAAAATTAATCGGTGAAGCCCATCGACTGAAGGACTGGTCTAATTATTTTATGTCCGATAAAGAACTTGAACGCTTGAGAAACTCTAAATTAAAACGATTTTATCAGAAACAAAATAATATGATTGAAAGATATTCTGACGTCGATAAATTGCTAGATTCTGGTATTCATATGTCGATGATTGCAACTTACGATGTTTCCACTCAGAGTGCGGAAGGTACCAATGTCAATATGAACAACCCACCTGCCAACATTGATTTAGAAGGAGGGAAAATGTTAGGATATAATGCTAGCGCTGACGATTCTATTGTCAGTTTTGCTATTTGGGTTACATTCATAGTTAATGCTTTATTACTGTTGGCGAAAGTTGTTGTCGTTTATTTAACTAGATCCATGTCAATTATTGCCTCGTTAGTGGATTCTGTTTTAGATTTCTTATCAACTTTGATTATTTTCTTTGCCAATAAACATGCTTCTTCGACCTCTGATGACTTCCCAATTGGTAAAAAAAGACTTGAGCCGTTGGGTGTTTTGGTTTTCTCTGTTATTATTACGGTTTCATTCTTACAAGTGTTACAACAGGCTATCGCTCAAATCATATGGGGTGAACATGAAATTGTTCATTTGACGGTGCTGTCATCAGCTATTATGATATCCACTATATTTGTGAAAGTTATTTGCTTCTTATGGTGTCAACATATCAAGAATTCATCAGTTCAAGCTTTAGCAGAAGATGCAAAAACTGACGTAGTTTTCAATTTCTTTTCAATAGTGTTCCCAACAATTGGTGTATTATTAAAACTTTGGTGGTGTGATTCAATTGGTGCTGCATTGCTTTGTATTTATGTTATCAAGCAATGGTGCTCTATCGCATTTGAACATATTAATAATCTAACTGGTGCCCATGCTGATAAAGAAGACTATCAAGAAGTTTTATATTTGATTATGAGATTCAGCGAGAATATAAGTAAGGTGAAAAATTTCAACATTTATCATGTGGGTGACTTACTTAACGTTGAGGTTGATATTGTTTTTATAAACCCATCGCTATCAATGAAAGATTGTCATGATTTAGGTGAATCTTTACAGTATGCTATTGAAACTTTACCTTTTGTTGAAAGATGCTTTGTGCACTTAGACTACAAAGAAAGAAATTATATCGGACATATCAATTAATGAAGATAACCCATGATTTCAAATGATGTACTTTCATCCCACTTGTTGTTACAGCGAGTTAGTGACATATGACACGACAAACTGTTGATGGCGTACATGGATTATTTATGAACCTCTTTTAAATGCTAAATTTAACCACAAATCGCTAAAAAAATATTTCGTCATATCGGCCTTCGCGGAATTAATGTGGCTATTGTTTCTGACGCGCAACCATGCGCGCGCATTATTTTTTGGTGGCGTGCCGATGCATCCAAAGGGCAATAAACTAGTGTAAAAGCCTTTCCTGCTTATTTTTCAACTTTATATGCCAAATCATTTTGAAATAAGTTGGAAGATTGAGTTCAAAGCTGACCGTGTTTTGATTATTACACAACTGTAAGCGGATGAATAAAAATATGAATGAATTCGGGATTTTTTCTTAAACTATACTTGACTCTGCTTCAATGTAAACTACCACCAATACTCTAAAACACTACATGGGATGTTCGATCTTCTGGTCTATTTTAAATATGATACTTCAAAGTGAGTTGACTAGCGTAATTTCGCTGTTTGGGCGTTGACATTAGTTAATTTTATGAAACACACTCCTTATTGGTGTAAATTACCACAACTTCAATATTATGCATAAAAGCCATTTTAATAACCGCCACATATACTTGTTAAGAACTATAAGGCTTGGCTAACAATCTAAAACCAAAGCTTACGCCTACTTAAGCTGCTTTGATTAAAAATGCTAACTTCGATTAATTTCTCAAAATTTTATAAATAAATATATTGAGCTAGATCAGCAATTCTGTAACCCCGTAGGATGATCGGTCAAACTGGAAACTTTTAAGATTATCAGACAATCAATTTTGGATCCCCAGTGGAGATCGATAACATTCTATCTGTTTGAATCTTAAAACAAGTCATATATTACATAATCCAGTACTTTTACAGTATTTATCTTTTACACAATCATGTTGAATTCTCAACCTACTGATACTTTTTGGTTTTAAAGGTTTAAGTTGTAATCAGTTTAGTAGTATACACGCCAAGGATGAAGGTGAATTAATTACCTTGAACGCGAAACATCTCAAAATCAGAATTTAGAAAAGTCATCAAACAAATTTTCACCCAAGCACCTACCTAACAGTCAATACCAGTCCTAAATCGTAAATCAATCAAGGGAGATTCCGGTAATCAGATCAATTACTGCATTTAGGTGTATCTACCTAGTTATCAACCTTCCATCATCAAAGATCAAAAATAGATTTGAGATTTGGCCACGCTACCGCCAAACAAAAAGAAACGAATGGAAGGCTGGAATCCTCGGAACAGACATAACTGCCGGACGCTATGGATGATCTGTCATCAAACCTAGGGAGAATCATTTTTTGCTGAGAGAGAGGCTGAAGAAACCTAAAAATAAAAACTTGAATGTCATTATCTAAACAAGTTTACTTTTATCTAACCGACAACTTGAACTGTTTAAGGGGCACATTTCCTGATCAATGAATTCTGATCGATCAGATTTGTAAAGTTTTCTGCTAGAGTAAATCATAAAACACACAAAATGCTATAGGTCATTTCTTGAAGTTGTGGGAATGTGAGACAACAAGAACTGGTCTCTCTGAAGTGAAATTTTTTGCTTCTCGTTTTCGGATTGTACCTTTGCAAATAGATAATCTACCTTCTTGACCACGTATACACTGTGCGAACGCCCATGCATGACGCGGAACATACAACTTCAGAGATAGGCAGTACATGATGCATATGCATGCCTGGACTCTATTAAACTTCAACAGAACACAGTAAATTTGTACCACCCAAGACCAAATAAATACGACTTGGTAACCAATCTTGAAGTACAGGTATATAATAAACCTTAACCTTCCCTTTTTTGAATTGCCCTGTATTCATGTTCTGCTGGATTATAACTTCAATATATATAGCTAAGCTCTTTTCGTTTTGGAGCAAAACATAGAAGTTCCAATTTCCTCTTAAAAACACAGCATATAGACAGAATCATAAGGTTTTGAACTGTGTCACATTGCACCTTATATTGCGTATACCTAAACATATTCACTGGAGTTAACTATAGACGAACAGCAGCATAATATATATAGGTAGAAGTACTATATATTACAATTCCTGAGGACTCCAAAAATAGAAACGAACGTAACTTGGCATATCATTGACTAACAAACTACTAATTTTGACTCCCTCTTTACCAAAAACGGCTCCATTAATTCAATTCGTTTTACCTACTCTAATCAGAATATTACAATACATTCATATTCAGTTTCAAAAGTGTATAAAAAATGAAATTCAAATATTTCTCACTTATTCTTCTGATTTCTTTTATTTCTTTCACGACAGCTGATGACACAACCGCAACCACTGGGACCACTGCAATAAACGCTGCCACCACTGCAACAACACCAACAGCACCAACAACAGCTACTACAGGCACTACTGCAGCAGCACTAGCAGCAGCAGCAGCAGCAGCAGGAGCAGCAGATACTGATACAACCAGTTCTACAACGTCTTCGACAGCTACTACAGGAATTACGACAGGAGTTGCAAATGCTGCCACTACTGCAACCACTCCAATTACACCAACAACAGGCACCACTGCAGCAGTAGCAGCAACAGATACTGCTACGACCAGTTCTACGACATCTTCGACAGCTACTACAGGAATTACTACAGCAGTTGCAAATGCTGCCACTACTGCAACCACTCCAACAACTCCAACAATTCCAACAATTCCAACAACTCCAACAACTACAACTAATACTCCAACTACCACCGCCCCCACAACAGCTGCAACAACAACAGATGAAAATAACGAAGACGGTGAAACCACAGCCACTTCGACTTCCACTGTCTCTCGCACTACCGTTTGGACCACAATGACGGTGGGTAAAATCACAACTACATCTGGCTATTTCTACTCTCAAACATTTTCTCAAATGTATTCCACTATTGCTACGCCAGAAGCAGGGACCATTGGATTAGGAAAAATCTCTGGAAGTGTTGGCAGAACGAGATCATACAGAACTATCACAATCTCTTCGTCTAACACTAGGTAGCGCTTCAAACAAAATTCAGTAAACTGAATACTTTTACTTGCATGTTCAAGAATCAAAACTTCTCCGAATTCTTAAACCCAACTCACAACATTTTGTCCTGTATTTTTATGCTTCTTTAATATTTTTCTCTTTCTGTATACACTAATTTATTGTCTTCCTTTTGGACCATTTTAGCAGATCAGGATCAAACATCTTAACTTTTGTAGAGCTTGTAGACTGAAGAGATAAATATGACCTTAGTGACCTTGAAAATATATGTCGATTACTTACCGAAAAAAAGAAACACAAACTGATCAAAAAAAAAAAAACACTATGCTGGCGGCAGCAGAACAATAAGGAGTTACGCAGTAAAATAAACAGCTATGTGGCTCGCCAATTTGAAAACGAAACAAAACTTCGACAGGTTACATCCCTTTCCAGACCTTTAAGTTAACAGCTATAAATCCTGAAAAGTAAAGTTATACAAATATGTCATTTACTGCTTATAATACTTTAAATTCCAGTTCTATGCGATCTTTGATAGCTGGACAACTACCAACCGAAGAAATGAATCCAAAGGTTCACTGAAATAATCATACGTAATGTGTACCTATGCGCTTCACTCTCCTCCCAGTTATGAGCCTCAGTGGGCGCGTAAGGTATCTGCATGTGCTACATGGCTTATATGATTGCTTTCTGTTAAGGTGATCGTTTCCTCGTTACTAAAGGAGGTTCTTGGCTCAAAACTAAATACAATAAATACTTGGGCGTTAGGTGGCATCATTTACTCTTGTCTACTACTCTTGACGTAAAATTTTTGAAGACTAATTTTCTTAAATAACATTAAAATGTGTCTTTAATCAAGACTTAGCGTATAGATTTGAAGAAATGTAGTGTATAAGAATCTGACAAGTCAGAACTAAATTGAATTCTCAGTCTCTATGGCGCCAACTCGCCTTATAATTGCCTCTTTATTTACTTATGACTCTTTCTTAACCTTCTCGTGCAATAGGATCCACCTGGTACAGTATCGTCTAACCGGATATCAGTGATCAAAGGCAAATTATTTACATTCAATCGTTCAATTCTCCTTGTAAATTGGTCAGCCGGTTCCATCAGATCTCACAAACAAGTACAAAAGTGTCCGGAGGCACCAAATCAATACTTTTACAATAGAGCTAAAATTAAACAATTTTCGTGCACGATCAACATTAAACCACTTTATAAGGAATGAAGCTTACAATGTTTTAGAGCAAATGGTCATTGTTAGTTCTGTAGCCTTCTCTGACTTTCGACCGACTCATAAACCCTTTTTCTTAATTACCAACAAGCTTGTTTACATGAATCAAATTATCCTTTTCTTCTATCGTACTTAATGGTGATAGCATTCTTAGAATAGCTTTATAATTACCGACTACCTACATCATAGTTGGCTTACTGTTTAGAGAGTTGCTTGTTATCTGTGAGCAATCCTTCCAGGCAAGACCTCGGGTCCTTGTCAAATAGCATTCATTTCCTCCTGCGACTTTTGGTTGGTCCCCCCGATCAAGTCAGTAGAGCCGCGCACTTAGGTAATCAAACATGGAAATTATATATACCTGAATGTTTGTAGATATAGCTGTATTAGAACAATAGATTTCAGATTTGCTATACATCTCCTTTTCAATTTATCAGTTGGATGGCTCAGAAGTGTAATTCTATGATACTCAAGTAAAAACATTACACTATGGACGGAAGAATTAGTATCGATAAGCCCAAAACGACTGATATAGATGCGTTGAAGGCAACCGGCCGTCTGACACCCCATGGAACATCCACAATGAGAAGACTTTCAGCTCAACCACAATCACGAACAGCCAGTCCCATCATAACAAACGATGAAAACCTTGAAGTAGAAACAGTTTCTCAAGCTGTGAATGTCACGATAGAACATACTAGTATACCTGAAATTGAACCAACGAATGACGAGCATATACCTTCAAACTTCAAGAGAATAACAGGTTTTAGGTTCTTCCATAAGACTGATAATTCAGGTAGTATTTTGAGAGATCAAATGGCCAATGAACGTAGCTTTTTAGCTCACCTTAGAAGTTCAATTAACTTTCTTATTGTTGCGGTTGGCCTATCACAAATGTTCAAGAGATCAATCATTCAAGAAATTATTATTTTATTGAGAAATGATCAATATGGTTCAGAATATTACAACAATGAAATGCATGTTTTCAAAGTTTTAATTAAACCAATTAGTGTTTTTTTTGCTTCAATTGGATTTGCAATGACGATCAATGGAGTGATTAGGTATCTAGTTAATTTAAATTTCATGTTTGATTATGATCGTATCAGTGCTGATAGACTGGCGATGTTGATAGTTTTCCTGCTCTTAATTGCTGTAAGTCTTTAATTTACTATTATTTTTATTCTCCAGTATCACATTATACTAACGAGTATCCTGAATATAGAGCAACATCTACCTACTCTACCATGTTGTAAGTCTGAAGTTATAGTGGGAACTAGTTTATCAGGTAGTGAATTGAAACAAGACATTGGGGCAGGCGGAGAAAAAATAGGCTGTTTCTCCGTCTGCGACATCCGTGCGCCGCTGCCTGCTCCAATTATAGAAAATTAGCTGCAGTTTCAAACAAATGTTCAACTAAAAATGATTCCAGACCTCAGATAACAGTTTGTGTACAGTTAGTTCTTTTACGACCAACTTGGGCAAACGCCTGAAACTGCTAGCACAAAAAGTGCCATTCGGTCATCAAAAAGTCAAGAGAGCCATACTTGGCCGAATTCAAGTAAAATGAACATCCTATATCAATCGGAAAATATAGAGCTCGATGACCTAGCTCCAACTCCAAATTCAAAACAACAACGACAACCACAACAACGACAGCCGACATCTGTTTACGAAGGTAATATTTATCACTACTTTCATAATGTGATACCATACACATGTATAATAACCAAGAATGGGGCCATAGGGCGGGATCATCTATCCAACGAAAGAACGGTGTTGGCATATCTAAGAACCTCATTAAACTTTATACTCTTGGGTATTGCATTTATCCAGCTTGCGAAGTACGCTATTTCGCAGCCTATTAGTGAACTGGATTTGTCTTTATATACCAACAACAGGTTATGGCTTATTTTGGTACAAGATTTAGAATTCGTCCCTAAATACAGCCGAATTATAGGTTGCTTTTCAATAGTGGTTGGATTGCTGTCTTTGGCTATGGGATGTTTTAGATACTTTTCACTACAGAAACTCGTTGAAAATGAAAAGATGTACGAAAGTGGTTCATTTAATGCAATAATCATGTTTGTTTTAATGCTACCTGTAAGTATACATCTGCTTACTTCCATACTTCTTTCAATTTAATATTCTTTTTTATACTAACATTGGTTTTAATTCCTTTAGATTTTCGTTATAACACTGATTTTATTATCCAAACTTTGACGACAGGTTTCTGTTTTTATATAGATTTGTGTGTATTGGCACATAATAAATGATTATATTTATTTCTTCGAACACATACTGTTTGATCTGATTACCATCTTTGTTCACGTTTAATAACGTTGTAGAGAAAGCAAAATCAAGTAGAACGAATAAAGTAGTAAATAACAGTTACTTTTGATCAGGTTTATGGTATAAACGAGCAATATCTGAATATGAATGGAGTCAAACTGGTTAATATGGATGATATACGTCAGATCACATGAGAAACTCATTATTATAAATCCTCATACCCTGTGGCGCCGCTCGGTACAGGTTTATTCTTTTGTTCCAACCTGAACCACACTTTTCAAAACAAAAACATCTAACTAGACAATTCCCAAACCTATCGGTTTATATAAAATTATTTAAGCACTTTTCCAGACCCTTAAACCGTACACACTTTGACAAAGACAAGAACAAATAACCGGATATATTATTCCTATCGCTAATTTCTTGTCTATTCATCATTTGTAAAGCTCTTTTCATCAAACGTTCTCATAGTAACATTCAATTTCCAAATATTTCCTCTTCAGCTGCTTATCATAACACTGAATAACCAATTAACATTATTATCACCAAACCATTTACATCTTGATGTCCAGCATACCACCACCGCGGGATTCATCCAGTCTCATAGATAAGAACATATCTAGAAGCGATTCATCTCTATACCAAGCCGTTGATTCAGCGCCAACAGAATTTTCCCCCATTTTGAATCAAAGAAAATCTAAAATGTTGGATGTAAACCAATTGAAAAGCTCTAACAATTCAAGCACAAACATACCTAGAACGTCATCTATTGAATATTTGAACAGATCCCCAAGTTCAGCTGTTAGTCTATCGAATTTGATCCACAGACAGTCGGTCCAATCTCCAATCGCTAACGCTGTTAAACATCCTAAAAAACTATACAACGTTGGTTCTTTACTTTTGGAAAATAAAGGGTCTGTGGCACGAGACCATTTAGCTTCAGAACGTACATTTCTTGCATGGTTACGTACATCATTGAGTCTTGCCTCTATTGGAGTTGGTATCACACAGTTGTTAAAACTAGGCAGTGGTGACCCATCGAGCCCCGAAACACTGGAGCTGGTTAGCAAAATAATAGGATTACTATTCATAGCAGTTGCTATATTTACATTGATAGTTGGATCTTTTAGGTACTTCATTATTCAAGATATGTTGCTGATTAGTAAATTCCCAGCTAGTCGAGCAGCGGTTATGGCTCTTTGTGGGACTGTGTTTTTATTAAGTGCAACGATGTTTGTTATAGTATTACGGTTATAATCTAATATCGAAACTTTTATATTTATTTGCTAGTTTATATTTTGTTGTAATGTACTTTTGTTCGCCGATAGAACCCGTTGATTTCAATCCAGATTGAAACGATCTCACTAAACAAGTTTTATCTTGAATAATCACAGCCACACGGCTGACCGATGACCCGGTTCAGCCGGCAAACATCAGGTAACACACGCTTTTATGTAGATTTAAATATATCACGTGATTATGCAGAGGGCTACACCAAGCCCTTTTGTATCAGATATTGACCCCTCGCACCTCTAGCAGCCACTGGAAAATTTTTAATTTTCTTAGCTCGTCTTGTTTCTTGCCTTCAGGATTCCTAAACTCTATTCTGAGGGCGCCTTTACTGTTCCCGTGTGAGAATCACGGTAAGCTAGGTATGATGCTGGAAGGTGCTTGTTCGATTAAAACAGAAATATGCATTTATTGGCATAACGTTAAATTTAGTTACCATCAAAAAACGATATAGTAAAATACCACAAATTATCAAATAATATATCAAAATGGTAGGTGACACTTCAGATTAGAGACAACTGAAGACAACTTTATATGAAATAGATGACGGATTTTAAAAGAACATGATGAATTACGAAGATTATT
This sequence comes from Ogataea degrootiae, assembly GCA_019232045.1. NCBI lineage: Eukaryota > Fungi > Ascomycota > Pichiomycetes > Pichiales > Pichiaceae > Ogataea > Ogataea degrootiae. The sequence continues at coordinate 21,416 of JAHDIT010000016.1, forward strand.
ATTAATAGAGAATTACAGGACGATTATCAAAACATGTCAGGATGGATTATCAAAACACGCCGGAATCTGGACGTTGAAAGCATGATTTAAATTCAATGAATGCTGAAAGTAGTGAATTGTTGTTTATATCACTGTAAGAAACAGAGTTGCAATGAAGAGCTGCAATGAAGAGCAGTTGAGATTGAATCAGGACTTTCAAAAGAAAATGGGATTTCACCTAAACCAATTCAATCGGATGATAATGAGAAGGATATTATAGTGGGCGTATTCTGCTTGTTGAGAATGGGCTATATCGCATACTATGTGCTAAAGTAAATTCCAACAACTGTCACATATCAAGAAGTAAGAAATGCTCTAGCAGCATTCTAAACACCGTGTGATTAAAGAGTTAACAACATGAATACCACTTGATACATTAGGGCATTCCCAGAAATTCCCATGATTTTTTTTGTATATTTGAGCATACTTATCGTTGCAAACATCAAATTATTACTATAAATGAATAGGAGAAATATATTGAATCCATCGGAGTTTTTTTCATTCGATTCGTCTATTATTTCATATATGTTGTTTTTCCAATGAACTATCTAGAAACAATGAAGTTTATACTAACATTCATAAATTTCCGTTTTGGAAAACTTGAAACTATTATAGGGTAAAGTTCACGGTTCATTAGCTCGTGCTGGTAAAGTTAAGTCACAAACTCCAAAGGTCGACAAGACCGAAAAGCCAAAGAAGCCAAAGGGAAGAGCTTACAAGAGAATTTTATACACCAAGAGATTCGTTAACGTTGCAAACACTCCAGGTGGTAAGAGAAGAATGAACCCAGGTCCATCATCTAAATAAATTACTTAGTTAAAAAAGAATTATTTTTATCTTCTATATAACTATTTACCTTTTCAACTCAATAAGATGAGGTGTTGAAACAGAAAAAGGAAAAGAAACTTTTCATAATTTATTTGTAATGATTTTGTTGCTGTTTTTATTTTTTATTACTACCAATATAATATAAATTACCAAATTTATTTTTTTTAAGGCAAAAATTGTTCGTAGGATGGTTAAAAATAATTTAACTAGCTCTATCATATAGCGTTTACGTTAGGCATACAAATGAAGTTGAAAAATAGTAACCTATTGAATTAAAAAAAGTTAAATTAAACAAGCTTCAGGTGATAGAGCACACCATAAAACTGTACAGAAATAAATTATAAAAATCCAAATATTCTCAATAGGTAATCGAAAAAGATACCAAGGAAGAACACATGACCAGTATTAATATTATTCTTGAAGTGATACCAACAATTACTTGGATCATCTAAATCAACTTTTCTAATCATATCGAATAGTCTATAACCTCCAACCGCAGCACCGATATAGAACCCTGGTCCCATACTGGCCATGACACCACTCAATGTATAACAACCCATTTGTGCAACTGTCAAACCTTTACAAATCGCCTTTGATTTATCACCCCATGCTAAAGCAGTTGATTTGATACCGGCATTAATGTCGAATTTCTTATCTTGATGTGCATAAATCGTATCGTAATGCATGCACCAAAAGAATCCACTTAGATACAATGGAATCATAACAGATAAATCCCAAACACCCATAGCTGGGAATCCCAAAAGGGCACCCCAGTTGAAACAAGCACTCAATGCAACTTGTGGATAGTAAGTGAATCGTTTGAATAACGGATAAGTTCCAACCAATAGTAACGATGAAGCACCTAATAAGAAACAGTCTAATGGTAGTTGCAATAAGATACCACATCCAATGGCTAATTGAGCACCTAAGAAGGCAATCGCCTGATTCACTGAAACACGTCCGGATGTAATTGGTCTTTCCATAGTTCTTGCAACTTTATTATCCAAGTCTCTATCCAGTAAATCGTTGATCGTACAACCAGCACCTCTCATGACAAAGGAACCAACGGTGAAAACAGCCGTCATCCAAAGCATTGAAGTAAATGGTGCTGAGACCATGTATGATGCCATTGTGATTGACCACATGCATGGTGACAGTAGAAGTAACGTGCCGATAGGTTTTTCAATACGCATTAGTTCCATGTATGGAATCCAAGATTTTGGGAATTTACCAACTACTCCCAAATTAGCTAAACGAGCTTCTTTAGCTACTTGAAGTTCTTCAGGTGAGAAAACCGGATTTTCAGGAGTCAAAGTAGGGCTTGTTTTAGATGGTGGGGTTGACGAAATAAGTCTGGATGGAGTCAATTGCTTAATCTGTGACAGCCGTTTGTTTGATTGCTGGAATGCATTGCAAGATGTAGAGAACCATGACTTTTTAGATGAGACAATTAACGAGAGTTTGCTAGACAGCAGTGGGGTTCTAAACAACCTTGGGAATAGAATGAGAAACGACATGATGTAGCTCAACTAATTTCCTATATTTCAACTGTTTCCACGCTCCATAGAACAAATAAACGGAGCGGAGTGTTTGCAAATAGCTACAGAAGTTAAAAGGGAACCATCGGCAAATAAGAGTAAATGTTTTGATTGAATTTGAGGATGGAGAGAAACTAAAACGGAGGGTACCACTTAAGGGAGCACAGCCGTATTCCGCGCAGTTAAGTTGACTCGGCTTGCGGGATATCGCCTATAAAGTGGTAGGTCTACAAGGGGAACAGGTTAGAGCTTATACTGTCATAAAATTAATATACAGAAATATGCATAATGCAGTGGAAAAAGAGCTTATTTGGGTCCTGAAACGCTGGTTCTTGAATCATCGTCAAAAGGGGTCAGGTGATTATTGTCAGAGAACGAAGTCGCTTCCTCCTCTTTCTTCTTCTTAGGGATAAGAGCACCGAAACCTTTATCAATGATAATACCCGGGTTTCTACCAAAAATGAACCCTGGATAAAGCACAGTCATTGGTAAAACAGCTAATGCAATCATCAAAGATTCCAAAATAAAGAAATATATTTCAGTAGTTGCTAAACGGCCATCGAAACCTTCGATCAACTCAACCAATCTGTAAACCGATCTAACGAAAACAAACAAAACCGACGATGAAATAGACACAAAATACCATTTGAAAAACTTGTGGTCTCTAATGAATTGGAATCTAGACGTGAAGTTCGCATCACCATGTAACTTACGCTCTTGATAGTATCGATAAACGAAATCGTACCAGAAATATTGGAAAACAATCATTGCTGCAACTTGGAAAGCAATCCCACCAACCATAATATTAGCACCTGGTGTTGTAGATTTAAATTCATCTAAGGCACCAGCAGCCGTTGCACCACCAACAGCTTGAATAATAATTGAGATCAAATCACAAACAATAAAAATTAAAGAATATTGCATTGGTCTTAATTTACTGTAATGTTGACCAATGATCAAAGTCAGTTGAGCTAAGGTATAATACATTCCACCCATTAGGAAAGAGGGAGCTAGAATTAAACAAACCATTTGAATAATGTACCCATTGAACGATTCAATGTCATTCGATGATATGATTCTACCAATGTATCCGATAACTTCCAATATTAAACCCATTGTGAAGCATGTAGCAAACCACCATTGACCGTAAAAGACCCCTGCTACAAGATGAAATGCCAAGTATATTGACATGACAACTAGTAATGCAATGTTACCACCCATATCTGGGACATTTCCCTTGTAGAAAGTGTTGTCCGCCCATAGATGATGCATTGCCGAGGATGCAGCAGCAGCTTGAGATTGGATTGATGATGCTGAAGCTTCATTTGTAGCAGTCGCTAAAACTTGTAAATATGAGTAATATGACATTGTAGCTTGAGCTTGCTGAGCGACGTTCATCACAGATCTAGAGGTGGCTTCGACTGTTTCTGTTGCCAATGCAGCTGTTGCCGATTGGAAAACTGAAGCAGCAGATTCATATATCGACGAAACCTTCGAGATAGGAATTGCTGTAGTCATGTTTTATGATTCGGATGTATTTGTATATCGATATTATTGTGTTTATTATATGAAATATGCCGCAGTTTGAGTGAAATGTTCGAAGCCAAATTGAGGAAGAGAATGAGTTGACGAATAGATCAATCGGAAAAGGAAGGAAGCAATAAATAAAAGAAATAAAAGAAATAAAAGAAATAAAAGAAATAAAACAAATGATGAATCAGAGGAGATGTCTAATATTTATAAATATATATATGTATATAACGGATTTCAGAGAAGAGAATCAAAGGAATAGATGGAGTTAACAACATGATTTCTGTTAAAATTTCGGTACGGAAGAAAAAAAAACGCAAGCAGTATTGTGGAATCAACTAACTATTTAGAGAGAAAATACCGAAACGCAACATAAAAAGTCGGCCCGATTACCAATCGGGAGATAATAACGCAATGAGATGTATTTATTGTAAGCGCAGATTGGACGGAACAATTTCACCTCAATTTTACCTCAACTTGTCCACAGAAAGGCTGTGGGGTATTTTCGTATTCTCTTTTTCCTGTACTTCGTATTCCCCCGAGGTGTACGGGTTCGTAGATCTTCGGGTGGTTGCGGTTCTGCACAGACCAGAATGGAGTAGAGTGGAGTGGAGTGAACGCTTGATCGAAGTCGGACTTGCTTCATACATCCATATACTGATGGATTAGGGGTGATGATCCAGACCGTGGCGAAACGGACCCCTGGTACTTCATACTCCATACAACTGAGCCTTGTATAGGAGTGGCCTGGAAGGCTGGCGCTTCCCATCCTTACTTTTTTTATAATACCGGTTGTTTATGTTTCGGGCGGTGATACGGCGGTATATGATCGAAGCACAAGTCTGGAAGCTGACAGCTACCAGGTATTTATTATTAATAAGTAATAAATAGTCAGACAAGCAATAACAAGATCGATGCAGATGTTAATAAAAGAGGTAAGAAGATATCGGAAAAGACAGATGCAAATTGCGTCGACCCTTAATCCGATATTCATATCTGCGATTCAAAATCATTCGTTTATCCCCTTTTCAATTTCTAGAATATAAGTATTAGAACCTTTGCCAACCTGTTTTGTAGTTTCTTAGTTTTCTTATTTTATTAAAAATAAAAAGATGGGAGGTGACATCCGTCTCAATTCCTGGGTTTCTCCCATAAGCAAATCCGGGATGACAGATGGTCATTAGCAAAACCGATAAACCAACCAAAGCACTTTCAAAAATGAAAAAGTATGTTTCAACCACTGCAAGCGTACCCTTAAAACCTTCATTCAACTCAACTAGCCTATAGATACATCTGATATAGATAAGTAAAGCTGCTAATGAAATTGCCAAGAAATACCACTTGAATAGCTTCCTTGATCTAATAAATTCAAACTTGTCGGAAAAATTTGGATTTTTATTCAATTTGTATCCCTTATAACAATGATAGATAAAATCGTACCAAAAAAACTGAAATGTGGTCATTGTAAACAATTGAAAAGCAATTCCACCAACCATGATATGAGTACCTGACTTTGTTGAGCTATAATCAAAAGCTGCTGATGCTGCAGAAGCACCTCCAACTGCTTGCAAAACAGTTGAAATCACACCACACGTAATGAAAAACTGTATATATTGCCCCGGCTTCAATCTACTATACTGTTCTCCCATAATAATAGTCAACTGAGGCAATGTGTAATACAAACCTGCCATTAGCATAGAAGGAGCAAGACCTATACAAATAACTTGCATAATGAATCCATTAGATGATTCAACGTCGTGAGACGAGATAATCCGACCAGCGTAGCCAATAGTCTCTGCAGATAATCCTAATGTAAAACAAATGGTGAACCACCATTGTCCGTAATATAATCCAAACATAGTATGGAATGTTAAAAATGATGCCATTAGGATTAATAATGCAAGGTTACCACCAAAACTTGGGGCATTACCTCTAAAAAAGGTTCCATCTGCCCATAATTCATGCATGATTGAAGAAGCAATTGCTGCTTCGGACTGGATAGAGGTGATTGAAGCTTGGTTTGTTTCTGTTGCTAATAGACCCAAATAGGAATAATATGACATGGTTGCTTGTGCATTTTGAACGACATCAGCAAGGGATCTGGTACCGACTGCAGCAGTTTCTGTAGCTAACACACTTGTTGCGGAGTGAAGAACAGATTCAGCAGATTGGTAAATAATTGAAATACTAGTCATCGGAATACTTGAAGACATTCTGATTAGTTATCCTTTATCCAAAAATTAGGAACTAAATGATTAAACTTGAACCTTACAGAGAAAAAACACACAACCATCAGAAGAGGATTACGGGCTGAATATATAGAGACATCTAAATAAGCAAAATAGTTTATCTCATTCCATTGTTTCTACTGTCACTGCTGAGGAATTGTACACCGAAGCGATATTTGACGCTAAAGCTGTTACCGATGTGGATTCTCCCAAATTGAGAAGCACCGACTACATTGGATCGGGGTCAAAAACCCTAAATGGGATAGGAATTCGTATTCGGGATTACCAAGCCATGCAGGACTCAAGAGGAATTGAAAAGTAGAAAGAGGCGTAAGATCGATAATTTGACCAGTCAACAAAAAAGGGGGAGAAACAGTTAGCAAAACAGATACTAATTCGGTGAAATTATTGAAGGCTCGGGCTTACTCCTGTTCTTTACAGCCTTGATTGTGGCGGACGAGGGGCTGAGTGGTCAATTGAACGAATTTCTGGACAAGAACCAAATATTTTTTTGGCTCTGATATACGTATTATCATTATTTTTGCTATTTGAACTGCATTTATACTTTGTGTTGTCAATTTGTTCAATATGTGATAGTGTAGGTGATTCTAGATTCGAAGCGATCGCCCTGGGCAGACAGCCAACGGATGCCAAGAAATTCATGCGCCAGTGGCTATTTCTTATTGTCTAGGGGAATCCAAGGGCCCCATTGCCAGATATCTTCTATTTCTGCATTTACATCAATTGACTAATAGTCTGAAAGTTGAAAGTTGAAAGCTGAGCCTTCTGTTCATTTTGGAGGCTCGGGAATTTGGCTCAATAGCTGATATGTAGATTTGCGGTGAGATTAGGGTTTCCTAAAAAGCCAGTTGGACTCTATCTATCTCATGAACAACGCCACTCTTTATAATGACAACAGTATAAATTATCAGGTGAGAGTTACAACTTGTTATATATGATCGAAAGCATAGTTAATGTAATGAGAAATGAGGGTTATCATTACCTTTACATCGTACTGAATTTGTATGACTATGCAAATTAAGGATAGATCAATACAAAATGCGGCTGAATACGGAGTATCGCCCGAGGAAGAAGATCGAAAAAACCAATGCCCCTCTGCACTCAGAATACTCTCGTCAATTATTTGTATTTTTATACCTGTCTAATCAATCATCTCAACAGTTAACGAATTGCTGCGTTAAAAGGGAGCACAATATGTCTACCATACAGTACATATCTCAAAAACTTCAGTAAGGAACAATCAAAATGTAAACAAAACAAAAACTGAAAATTTTTTCAATTTTCGCACGTCCTCTCAGACTTGATTTTCGAAGATGTTAAAGAAAATCAGAGATCGATAGAAGAAGGTATCTATTTTACGATTCTCTCGAATGGCAATTTATCTGGTTTACCTGTCTGAACCCTTTTTGATCTGTTTCCTGATAAGATAATTAAATCTTGTAATATTTTTCATTTCTTTGCATTATACCTGCTTTTTCTTATCAATAAGGTTTCCCAAATCCAATCCAAGAAATAAAAGAAACCAACAAAGCAAATACACATCATTCCTTAAACCTCGTTTTCATTTATCTTTTTTTTTGCCCACTTCAACTTTTTGTAATAAATCAAACATTAATCCATACTACATATCATTACTCTCCAAAAAGGACTTTCAATATAGACAGAGAATATAGTATAATATCATTGTAATAACAACAAAACAATACAAGAGCAATGGAGGCACAAATTCTTCAAGCTGTAGAGATTGCGTCAAGTGCAACAAACGACCAAAATTTAAAGCAACAAGCGTTTTCATTCATTGATCAAATCAAAAATTCAAATGATGGTTGGCATCACTGTATTAATTTATTGGTTTCGAACGAATCCATTTCATCAAATGTTAAATTTTTCATTTTCCAAGTATTAGGTGAAAGACTGCCATATATGTCAAACGATGAGAAATTATCACTGAAAAATTATCTATTTGATTATCTGAGAAGACTAATTTCAAATAAACAAATGGAACCATCTTTCTTGAAAAACAGTTTATCAAAAACACTTGGGTTATTGTTCGTTAATTGTACGTTAACATGTTACAAAGACCTAATTAAAGATTTGTTCTCTCTTGCAAAGACAGGCGATGATGAATTCAACGATTTGGCCACCGATTACTATTTAAGAACTTTATTAGTTATCCATCAAGAAATTGGTGATCAAATGATTCTGAGAGATAAAGAACAAAGTGAAAGAAATGCTTTGTTAAAAGATGAAATCAGAGCAAACGATATGGTTTTGTTAACCAGTTCCTGGAAGACCTTACTACAATATTATACCAAATCAACGACAACCGATGCAAACTTGAAGGCTGATATCTTAAACAACGCTTTGAACTGTATTGGTTCGTACGTTTCATGGATCGAAATCAATTTAATTATTGATGACGAATATCTAAGCCTATTATATCAGTTTATGGCATCCAACAATAATTCACATAAAATTACAACAGCAAACACGTTTAATGAAATTTTGCACAAAAAGATGCAACCACTAAAGAAATTGGAATTAATTAACTTTTTAAATCTAACAGAAGTTTTAACTTCGATGAATTTCAAATCAAAAGATTTGGAGTTTGATGTTAACATTGCATTTGCTAAACTAATTGAAAATATTGGTTCCGAATTAGTTTTGATTTTGGATTTATCATCAAACGAGGAACTATCCAATACTGAATTTAAAAATTTAACAATCAACAAATTGTTGGCGACTTTCCCATTAGCTTTTGATTATCTAGAAAATGAATTTGACGATGTTTCACTGGAAATATTCCCATTCATTTCAAACTTCCTTTTGTTCTTGAAAAAGAACATTACAAACGAAGTTATTGATTTCTCAAGCTTGAACAACAATGAAATTTTAACAACTTTATTGAAGAAAATCATTCTGAAGAAAAAATACGATGATGAAGACGATGGAGATGATGAAGATTCAATTGAACAATTCAACGAAATTAGATACAAGTTAAACTCATTCCATGATTCCATTATAATTCTTGATGAAACATTGGCCCTTGATGTTTTAATCAATTGTATCAATGAATCCTTATTTAGCAGTACATCATCTAATAGAGATTGGAGAACAATTGAATTGGGATTATACGAATTGAGTCATTATTCTGAAATCCTAAGAAACAACGTCATGAACTTACCTAAAACAATGATCAATAACTCAAGACCTTATTTTATTTTCAATCAGATGTTATGTAAGGTTATCGATGATTCCCAAGACATTTTGATTAATCATTCGTTAATCCAATTATTATTCTTTGAATTGGTTTTAAAGCATTATTCCTTCTTCATAAACAGCTCAATCCAAGTTGAAAACGTCAATAAAGATGAAATTCTACTCAAAGTTTTGAAAATCTTTGTTTCAAACTTTGGTGTTTTCAGTCAATTTGATAAAGTTAAATATAGATCCTGGTATTTGTTTTATAGATTTATTAAATTAACAAGACCAACCATTGATGACTACATATTGGAAGAATTAATCAATAGTTTATTACCATTGCTAACTTTTAAATTCGATAATGTTAATATATCGTCAAAGCAGTTGACAAATGATATTGATGTAGCTACATTGGATGAATCAAGTAACTTTGAAAATCAACTTTACTTGTTTGAATCAATTAGTTTATTAATTACAATTATTAAAAAGAACGAAACGAAAATATTAATGTTTGAGTCAGTTTTACGACCATTGTTTATGAACCTAGAAAAATGTATTGGCAGCCTGTCAAACTTGAATTTATCAGTTGTTGTTGAGGTTCATCATTCTTTAATTTCGATCGGTACAATTTGTAAAGGGTTCGAACATTTATCACCTAACGAAATCAATAACGAAAAGTTCATTGCAATTTTAAAACAAATATCAACAGTTATCTTAATTACATTAGAAAATTTCATTGAATTTAATATTGTTAGAGAATCAAGTGAATTCTGTATTGTTAGATTATTTATCTTATTGATTAAATTACCAAACAATGCTCACAACAACTTAGCCTTACAAGAGATTTTGAACAAATTCATATCATTAATAATGCTCAACTTCGACAAACTAAAATTGACTGAAATTGCCAATTTCTTAAATTTCATTGCACAAATTTTCCACCACTGTAATAAATCACATGAAATTTATGCACTCTTAAATTTGTTGATTACTCCATTATTCAACAAGATTTTGGTGAGATTAAATTCAGCTTCAAGTTCAGCCAACGATGATTTCATGAAGAGAGACATTTTAGATTTACAAAAATCATTTATTTTAATGATGGTTGCATTATCATCTGACCATTTAAGTTCTTTGTGGTTAACAGATGAGAACAAAGATATGCTGAGAAGCATCATTCAATTAATGTTAAACTATGCATATAATTATCAAACTAACGATGTCAGCTTAGTTAAGCTATCATTAACAGAGTTGAACATTTTATGTTTGAATTTAGGCACTGGTAAAGTTAATGATGAACTTGATCTATTCAGAAGTGAAAATAATCTGTTTAATGAAGTTAACGAGATCTTAATCAAGAACTGTGTTTTGATCTCAATTGAATTGTCATTTAAATTAAAGGATGAATTATTAAAAGATGCACAATTCAAAAACAATATTTTATTGGAAGTTTCAAGACTACTACGTTCGATTGTGTTTAGTGGATTTGAACTACCGGATTCTAATATATTGAAGAAACAGCAGGGTAAATCTAGTGAATTGAAGTATAATGAAGTGAACTGTGAGTTGGTTTCAAGAAGTTTGATCAACGAGTTGAACTTCCCAAGTAATATTAGTGAGGAGTTGGTGAAGAATTTGATTCAATTGGTAGACAGACAGTTTTTGAAGTACTTTGTTGGATTGATCGAGAACTTCAAGAGAGGCTGAACTGTGTAGATACGAATGTATATATATTTATTGAAACGAAATAAAGATTTTTTAAAGAAATTTGCTCCCTTATCGTACCATGATTGCAAGACAAAGAGAACGCCTGCACGATGTTTCCCAAAACAGCAATTTTCAGTCACTCGCTCATTCTGAGCAGATTTGTCAAATTCGAGATTTCTCACTTTGTAAGATAACAAAAGGACATTTGATGATAACAATAGTAAAATTGCTGTGGTGTACGAGATCTTTTTTTTACGTCTGTTTTAAACACTTCTGTATCTACTCTTATTCAATAAAGATCCATATTAGATACCGTCGAACTAGTTTCTATTTGTTTGTCACAGAATATTCAAATCACCTTATACTTGCCTGTATCATCTAATCATCGGGGTACTCCCTCCTTATCTCTGCTGCATTCTCGTTTGATCATAATTAACCGATAAGTGAGCAGCGTGTGGCCGTTTTTTTTTCCATTTGATTTGTTCGTTTGTTCATACCCTTTTATCTGAATCATGAATCCTTTAGATTCAATCGAACCGTCTATAATACCCAATTCAATACAAATCAATTGCTCATCATCATCCTCGTCCTCAAATTCAACTTCAACTTCGACTTCGCAAGGCTCAATCATCATGCAATCGGGTACTGATAACAAGCAACCAATCCAACCAAGAAGGACGAGCTACAAGAGAGCAAACAGCGTTTCCTTTGATGATAGAGATAAATTTAGATCAAGGTTGAATTCGACTTTTAATAACTTGTTTAAAGGGGTTTATCAAGAAACAAACGATGCTATTTTCAAAAGAAATAGAAAACCTTCATCCCAATTACCTGTGGCGCCGACAAAATACACCTCTCCGTTTGATCCACTATCTTCTTATTTTGATAATCATAATACTTTGAAAAATTTCAATGACATTAAGCTGATATCGACTGATGAATTGATCCAGTTCTTAATAAAGCATTATACAACTGAATTACCAGAAGTTGACAAAATGTTCCCTTGGTTACATGGAGTTCACAAGAACAACTTTGCCCAAATCAGATTCCTGTCTTCATTATCGTTTGATACCAATGATAATGGTAATAGCTTAAATAATGATTTGGACAATTATGACGATGAGAATACAATTGAGATACCTTCGAGCACAAGATCAATAATGGTTATCAGATCAAGTAATATTGATGGTGATGTACCAGCATCCTATGAAAATATAATTGCTGAATCAACAGGTTTGATTAAAGGCACAGTGTCTTCATCCGATGTTTTGGTCTCCATATCAAATGTTAGAAACATTGCATTGTATCTACAATCTGTTTTAACGCCTGGTATTTTTAAAATTTACCCACTTGATTCGATAATTAAAGATTGTTTTAACGTTAAACTGTTACCTATTTTTAAGGATATGGATCCTCAATTGGGAGTTTCTTTAAGAAATTTCCATATCCAAGTTTCTAAACTGAGTCACATATCAGATTTAATTGTTTACTGTTTCAACGATGACCATTTATCTTGTGTTAACGTTTCGACAGATAATGAATTACTAACTCATAATTGTAAATGTTCAAGTTTGAGTAGATTACTTCACATTGCACAACTGTTACTCCAAGAGGCAAAGCCAATAATCCAATCACAATGCTTAAACTCATATTCAAATTCAAACAAATACTATAATACTTTCATCTTGCAGGACGGTTTACAAAATATTAAATTATTAGATTCAGCAAACTTATTATCCATCCCTATAATGTCACAAGAATCCGCATCGAAGAAAAATGGTGAGTTATGCTCAATGTATGATTTGAAAGTATTCAATAATTGGGATTCTAACTGTTTGTACCGTGAAAAGTTAGAGATTTCAAAAATGTCTAGTGCAACTCCAATTGCTGGAGGAAAAAATGAAAATATTTGGTTTGGAAACACGACGGACTTTGAATGTTTGCATATTCATTTGAATCAATTACAAGAGGATGGCAGTAACGAAATTGAGTTAGCTTCATTTGTTAATAATTATAAAATCAATAAAAATGCTCCGTTACATTGTGATCCTTCCAACACTATTGTTAATATTACTAAAAAAGATTTAGAAAGCCAATCGATTAAAGAAATTGATGTCAAGTTGATTACATTCCCAAAATCAAATTGGAAACTGTTCATCCATTGTGTTGATGGTGCAAGATTCCCTATTTTATCCTCATTGTCGAGTGTTTTTGAAACAATCAATGATTTAAGTACAATTTACTTGGAATTTCCACCCAGTGGTAGTGTTACTCTATCGGATTTATCAGATGATGACATATTGTCAATCATAAACATTTGCAAATTGATTTATTATAAATGTAGTTCGGAGTTTAGTGGGTTATTATATTGTTCAGACGGTTATACTGAAACTTCATTATTAGCTTTATGCTATTTGATTTATTCCGAAGGTTTGAAATTGGATGATGCATTGATCAAGTTGCATGTCGATTATGGCAGACCATTTTTCATATTCAAAAGTGATTACGTGCTATTACAACGGTTAGAACCAATAATTCATAGATTTTCACCAGCTTTCCATGATAACGATATAATTGGAATCAATAACAATGAATTGATATTAGAGGATAATAAATTCATAATCAAATCTATTTTATTGTCTCCAAAACCATTAGTCGCTGGACCGAGTAATAGCGTTGCTGCATCTGTTGGTAATTCTATTAGCACCACTGCAACTAATCTTCATGTTGTTGAGTTACGTGGACCACAAAAGTCGAGAGTCGGGCTATCAGCCGGTATAGAAACTAATTTACAATCCAACGAAGGCAGCTATGATCTTGACAGGGAAAAAATGTTTCAATCTGTTATGGGCTCTTTGCCATCGAGAATCCTACCTCACTTATATTTAGGTTCATTGTCCCATGCCAATTCCTTGCCGTTATTGAAAGAATTGGGTATAAATTATGTTGTTTCGGTTGGTGAAGCTATTTCGTGGATGGATGGTTTGCATTATGATTCATTAAAAACGGAATCTGGTTGTCAAGTACTCAAAATCTTACCAAACCAAACAAATGCAAATGGTACTAAATGTTTTGTTAATGAAGTTATGAAAATTTCAAACATTAATGATGATGGAATTGGAACTTTGACAACAACCATTAATGATGCATTATCCTTTATTGACAAATGCTACTCCAACGGTGGTAAAGTGTTAGTTCATTGTCAAGTCGGAGTCTCAAGATCTGCTACTGTTTGTATTGCTGAAGTTATGAAAAGATTGAATATTAGTTTGCCAAGAGCTTACTTATTTGTTAGAGTGAGAAGATTAAACGTTATCATTCAGCCTAATTTGAAGTTAATGTACGAATTGTTTAAATGGGAAGAGGTCTTCGTTAAGGAGAAATTGTCAATTGCAGTAGCAACAGCAAATATAGCAAGAAATGGAAGTTTATCGTCTTCTTTATCGTCATCTAATGGCTCAAACTCTATTTTCAGTAACGCGGTTGGTGAAAGATCAAGTGGAAGATCATCAATCTCAACAAGTATTAGCTCTCTTAGTTCCAATTTTATGGTTTCGTCTAACAGAGAAGGTTCAATTTCAAACAACATTCCAACATCTGTTAACAATAGTAACAAACCAAGATTATCAGCAGTTAGCTTTGAGAAATCAATTACTGAAGATCCTAATGAAAACGATGTTTTTGTTGATTCAAACTCAGAAGACGAAGATGAAGAAGTGGTAGTTGCCGCTGCCGTTACTGGTACTGTTGCTGAAGAAGAAGAAGAAGATGACGACGATGATTTAACTTCATCCAATTTACTGAGGACCGAAACCAAATTCAAAAATATCAGCTTCGATCCACAATCCGGTATGTTGAAGAATTGCAATAATGCCAATGCAGTTGCATCGGCATCAATCAATCCAAAGGGAAAATCTTCATTGGGACTAACTTCATTCCCACTGATTATGCCAACTTCAATTTTGAATACTACTCAGAATCCTAACAGTGTCAATATCAATACAGAGACCAATTTCTCTCCAAAGAATTCAATAGATCATACCGCATTGAATATCAACAATGATAAGATATCAACAAACTGTTCTGGTTTTATTAGAGAAGTTGATTGGTTTATTTTCTGCAGAGAAATATTCAATTTGAATAGAGCATATATCAAGCCAAATAGTTGATATACATTAAATCTCGTTTGTGTTTTTCTTTTTTGCATGCAAGTCTTTGTTTTTTAGAGCTGTTACCGTTTTTCAATTCATATTTTATTACAGAGTGCATGTTATGTGTTTTTTGTGCCCTCAAGTTTTTGTTTTTATTTATTTCTATAGTTTATCTTCGTTTATGGGTTTTTTTTGCGTTTTAGAACGTTGGTGGTATTTATTTATTATTATTCATCTTTTTACTTCGTTTTGTGTGTTTGTTTTTGGGTTCCTACATGTGTTTTTTTCTTTTAATTACTATTATTTAGCATAATTTGGCGTAGTGGGTTTTTTATTATTATGTGTATAGTGGTTTTTTATATTTATAGTATCTAATTGATTTGATTTATCAACTTTTGCAAATCGACTTGCATGCTTATTGTTGTGAGATCCACAGTTTATCAGCGCCGTTTGATTTGCGAGCGATAAGGTAAAACAAATGTTTTTGGGCTCAGGCCATTTTCAATCTCACCCATCTTTTTATCAACAACAACAGTAATTTTAAACCATTAAATTAACATTAGTTATGCCGTTAAACATCGTCGTTGTAGGTGCAGGTGTCATTGGATTGACATGCGCTTTAGAACTATCCCAACAAGGACATTCAGTGACAATCGTGACTAAAGACATCCCATCAGATTTCAGCTTCAGTGCTTTAACTTACACATCACCATTCGCAGGTGCAAATTGGGAGTCATTTGCCAAAGATGACGAAATCGAAGTTCAAGAAATAGATCTTGTTGGATACTTGAAATTCAAAGAATTGTTAAAGATTAAAGAATCTGGTATTGTGAGTCGGAAGAATAAGGTTTTCACAAGTGTTGAGAAATTTGAATTGAAAGATGATGGAAAGGTTATCACACCTTGGTTTAAAGGTGTCGAACCTGCTAATCTGAAGATGTGTACAGATGAGGAGTTAAGTGGGCATAATGCATTAGGCAAGGAGTTTGCTTACGGTTATGAATTCGATGGTTTTGTCATCTCAACGACTTACTACTTAAATTACCTGTTGAATGAATGTTTTAGAAGTGGTGTAACTTTGAAGAGAAAGACATTGACTTCTGTTGCTCAAGCTGACAAGTACCATTATTCTGGAGCACGCCCTGATTTGATTATCAATTGCACTGGGTTATCAGCGAGAAAATTATGTGACGACGAAAACGTTTATCCAGTGAGAGGCTGTACGATCGTTGTAGAGAACCACGTTGACGACTTATACGTTGTTGAATTATTTGAGAAAGAGTTTCCTGAAGAAGTCTTTTACTGCATGCCTAGAAAAGAAGGCGGTTGTATTATTGGTGGTTGTTTTGAACCTAATGGTGATGCCAACATTGATCCTATTCAAGTAGAGAGAATTTTAAGCAGGGCTGAAAGATACGTTCCTGATTTGTTAAACCCTAAAGTTCATAACAATAGTACTAAATTTGATATCGTTAGATATCAAGTTGGTTTAAGACCAGCTAGAAAGGAGGGATTCAGAATTGAGCTAGATCAAAATTTGCTAAACAACAAAGATGAAATTAATGTCGTTCATTGTTATGGACATGGTGGATCAGGTTATCAGTCCAGTTGGGGGTCAGCCGCTAAAGTTGTTGGTATTGTTAACGAATATATAAACACATATAAGTAGAGTAATACGGCAATGTCCATATTTAGACCACTTGAAGGACCAGTCAAAATTGGATATCACGTGGTGCGATGTCACATGTTTATAAGATGTTGTAATCAGACGGTGTAAAGGTGCAACCTATTGAACCCCAAAAATTTTTCCAAATTTGAACCATCGTACTGTTTGATTGATTAAACTGAATGCAATGTTGTTTGAAGACTTATCACTATGAACCGTAGCATAGTCTGAGGTTATATTAACATCTCGGAACCTAAACCCTTTATCAACATCACATCACAAGATGAGAAGTTCTCAAATCCTACAGTTCCAAGAAACCATGGCTACAAGTCTACGTAGACCATGGAAAACTTACAAAGATGGTACTTTGTTCTACGGTCAATCTAAAACCGGTAACAAGAGACTGCCTTTAACTGCAAAGCAGGGTAATAAGAATTTCTACAAAGGTACAAGATCCTCAGGTATTGGTAAACTGGATGCTTTCGGTACCTATACCATCAACTACAGCAAGGTGAGAACGTTTGTTGTCCCTCAAACGTTGGACGAATGTGTCCTCAGGCCGTTAGTTAGTTCGAATGTTCCAATCCCAAAAAACTCTTTCAAAGGTTATACAGGTATCACTGATGGTAGATTATTATTAGATAAGGTTAAGGAATTTATAGAGACAGGTAAAGTTGAATACCCAAGATCAGAGACTTATTCTGAAAGAGGCTGATTGAGGTGAAAGATATGTTACTATACCAATTGAACTTGTATATATTATATATGTGTATATGTGTGTCTTTCAAATGATAGCAGCTTTGTACGATGTGAATCAGCATTGATAACATACCGAAATTAACTTATTTGTAACGATTTACATAACATAATTAGAAAAATAAATCAGATACAAAACTTTATATAACCTAAAGTACACAGAACACAACAAAAAAAACATCCATTATCAGATAAAAGTAGCCACGTAATCCAAGCAAACTTATTGGAGTACAACTACCAAGATAAAACCATCAAAATGATGACCGTAAGTTTTAGTTCATAACAACATCTTCATGCTCCTTATCATTCACTTCCTCGTCATCGTCATCTTCAACAACAACGACAACGGGATTATTAATATCCTTATCTTCATTAGTAATCTTCTTGAAAAAATTTAGTGTTTGCTGTCCTCCCTTCTTCTTAACTGGTGTCAATTCGGCAGGTTCTTCCAAAGTATCGTCATTACCTTCAGCAACTGCACCGTTCGTCACTAAATCACCAGCACTATCTTTCGTATTCAATCTAATTTTTCTACCTTCAATCAGATCTTTTAATGGTGCTGTTTTAGGAACTAGATCTTTCAAAAACAAAAGGTTATCATTAGATGAAACAACTTGATTGAAATCACTATACATAACCTTCTTTCTCTTGTTTGTTTTTGCATTGAAAACAGCCTTCTCCGTCAAGTTCATAAGAAACAGCTCAGTAGCAGCACCCAGTAGATAATTTGCCGATTCTGTAGATGATATATGCTCTGGGTCTAGTTTCAAGACACGCTTAATTCTAGATATCGGTAAAGTTAGAGAGCTGCCTGGTTCAGGTGCAGCGGTTGTGGCTTCTGATTGATTCTTCGCCGTAGTTTCTTCAACATGAACAGGAGGATCCTCTTTTTCTATTATTTCAGACGACATGGTTGTATGTGTATGCTTTTGTTGGGTTGTGTTGATAATGTTATAGTGTCCATATTGAAAGATAAAGGCATTTAAAACTGTAGTTGGTTTGGTTTATTTGTACTGAAAAAAGATCAAACGCGTCTAGCGAAGATAGGCGTCCGATTTGGACTTAACTATTAACTTCACTTTAACAAACCTCTTTTTCAGTATAAACGAAATTTAACATACAAAGAACTCTTAACAAGTAATCAAAAGTCAATAAATTAATAACTGTTTTAAATTACCATGTCAGTTGCAGAATTATTACAGGCCGGTAAAGCCAACGAACCTAAACGTTCCATCATCCAAAGCAAAGAAGAAAGATTGGAGAGAATGCCATGGGTTGAAAAATAGTAAGTATCTCTTTGTTAGTCCTACTTACTCATCTGTAAAACTACGATACTAACATAGCGAACTTCAAACTTATATGCTGAACAGTCGTCCTAAGAACTTAGATGAAGTGACAGCCCAATCGAATACTGTTCATGTGTTGAAAAAAAACCTGCAAACTGCCAATTTACCACACATGCTATTCTATGGACCTCCAGGTACAGGAAAAACCTCCACTATTTTAGCAATGGCGAAAGAACTTTATGGTCCAAACTTAGTCAAATCAAGAGTTTTGGAATTGAATGCTTCTGACGAAAGAGGAATTTCAATTGTTCGTGAAAAAGTGAAAAATTTTGCAAGATTGTCACCAGCAAATCCAACACCCGAAGAACTAGCAAAATATCCATGCCCGCCTTACAAGTTGATCATTCTAGATGAAGCTGATTCGATGACATCCGATGCGCAATCTGCATTGAGAAGAACTATGGAAACTTATTCGTCGATTACTAGATTCTGTTTGATTTGTAATTACATTACCAGAATCATTGACCCATTAGCCTCAAGATGTTCGAAATTCAGATTCAAGAGCCTAGATGCTGGGAATTCCTTAGATCGTTTGAAATTCATATGTGATAGTGAAAAGGTTAAAATTGGTAACCAGGATGAGGTCCTGAATGAAATTTTAAAAATCAGTGACGGTGATTTAAGAAAAGCTATTAATTTCTTACAAAGTATGAGCAAGCTGTTGGTTTCACCTACTACGCCAAACGATGACAATGACATTGAAATGCTGGATGCTGATGAAAATAACAGTAGAGGGAACAGCCAAATGAAGATAACATCAGGGGATGAAATCAGAGAATTGTTTGGGTACTTGCCAGGTTCAAAACTTTCAGAACTTCTAGAAATAACGCAATCCAAAAAATTGGACTCTATTTTAGAGTTTCTTGATTTTGAAATCTTTAAAAAGGGATACAATGCAACCCTGATTATAAATTCATTGCATGATAGATTGTTACTTGGTAACGGTGGTGGCTCGGGGGATTTACAGGATGATGAAGTTGATCTGTCTTTAAGTTTGAGCAATTTACAAAAGAATAAAATCAGCAAGATATTGTTTGATACTGACTGCAAGTTGAGTAATGGCTGTGAAGAAAGTATACAAATATTGAACTGTGTCATTCAAATTTCTCAAGTGTTTTGAATAAGTACTGTGTGTTCTTTTAGATTATATGCATATGTGTAGTTTTAAGGTTAGTGGTTGAAAGTCGATTGTAACAAAATACGTACTAATCAAGAGAAATCTGTTTTCATAAAAAAAAACAAAAGAAAAAGACAAGCAAAAAAACACTTGAAATATACTTGAAAATTGTATATATGGCACGCTTATCTGTAGCAAATATCAAATCTTGTGGGAGAGAAACCACCAAGTAAAGAAAAAAAGGAGTAGGAAAGGTATAGATTTGTAGGTATATGGAAAAAGAGGTGTTAGATCTCACCCTTTATCCACAACCAGAAGTAATATCAAGCAGCTTAATCACGACAAGTTCATTGCTGTTGTCAAGGTTGTTGTTGTTGTGGTTGTTGCTTCATTTGGTTCATGAAACCAGGTGGGGGGACAATACCATGCATACGAGGTGGCATCATTCCTGGAGGAGGAAATCCTTGTCCAGGTGGGAATCCCATCGGAGGGAACCCTTGGCCAGACGGAAAGCCCATTGGTGGGAATCCTTGTGGCATGCCTTTACCTTGTTGTTGCTGTTGTTGTGGTGGGAATTGCTGATGATGGAATTGGGGTAGGAATGGAGGTTGCCCTTGTTGGTTTTGTTGGTTTTGCTGTCTTGGTTGTTGTTGATGCATTTGGGGCATACCCGGAGGTGGTTGAACGAAACTGGCTGGTGGTTGTTGCGGCTGGCCTGTTTGAGGTTGAGCACCTTGATGAGCGTATTGTTGGAAGAATGCAGCTGGTGGGTTCATGAATTGAGGAAGTCCTGAGTTCATTGGCGCCCCTTGATTTAGTGGTTGTTGTTGGTATTGCTGGTAGCCTCTTGGGTTTGGCTGTTGTTGATTTTGTTGCTGCGGTTGAGGTGGACGTTGTTGTTGGTGCTGGTGTTGCTGTAGAGGTGGGATTTGTAGTTGTTGTTGTTGTTGAATTTGAGCAAATAGTTCATGTGGGGTTAATTCCTTCTGTTGTTGCGGTTGTTGTGGTTGGGTCTGTGGCTGATTACGTGGAAGATGTTGCTGCTGTTGTTGAATAGGAACTGTCATTGGGGTAGGGACAGGGGATGGAGAGTGGGATTGTGGTCCAGCAACGGCACCACCAAACAAACCAGCTGATGGGTTGTTAGCAGGGGATCCATTTTGGGTGGATTTTGTTAACAATGATTTGAAGAAATCTTCGTTAGCAGCATCTTTGACTTCTGGTTGCTTTCGTTGTTGCATCATTGAGGGTAATTGAGAAGAAGACCGTT
Source organism: Ogataea degrootiae (assembly GCA_019232045.1). Classification (NCBI taxonomy): domain Eukaryota; kingdom Fungi; phylum Ascomycota; class Pichiomycetes; order Pichiales; family Pichiaceae; genus Ogataea; species Ogataea degrootiae. Next base: position 42,814 of record JAHDIT010000016.1, read on the forward strand.
GTTGTTGAGCTGCGACTTGTTGTAGATTTCCTTCTGGGGTATTATTACCCAACAGGGACATTAATCTTGAAGAGCCAGGAGTATCTTTTTTGGTTGGTTGCTCAGGGGATGGGGTGGTGAAGAAGTTAGAAAATCTAGAAGCAGCATTCGAAACAGAAGGTTCAGGTAATGAGCTGATGCCTGGTGATACTAAGTTATCAAATGAAGGGGCAGCTGATGGTTCATTACCTGGCTGTCTTTCTGTGTTGTTATTGGACGGTTTTAGAGCAGTCCGAGGCTTGTGCAATCCACACAGCAGTTCATATTGTTTTAAATCAGCCTCAGGAACTTCTTCGCCGTTTCTCTTAAAGGTTTCAATTCTCATCTTTAATCTCCATTTTTCGAAATCTTGAGTTGAATCACCAGTTGGTTGATCATTTTCCAGCATCCATTCAGGGGTTTCATCTTCTTCTTCTTCAACTTGACCGTATTTAGATTGTTTTTTGTTGTTAGACTTTTGTTCATTGGCAGTTTTATCACCTCTTTTGACAGAACCTTCCTTAGAATTAGCTGACCTCCTTCTTTCCCTCTTATTTCTGTCGTTACCGGTTGCATTACCGTTTTGACCACCCTGTCTTTTGTTGTAGGTTTGACCATTGCCGTTGTTGTTGTTTGTGGTGTTGTTAATGCTGTTGTTGTCATTATATCTACCATTTGGAATTCGTTGTCCTGGAAGCCTTTTAGCGTTCATTCTCCAAAAGTCCGTATCAGGTAATTGTAAATGAGAAATATCCGAGCACAAAGGGGAATCAGCTAAAGAGATAAGGAAATCGGGAGGATAAACATGAGTTTTGGTTCTTGGTGCAGTTGTTGGAGGAGTACTTGATGTATCTTCAGTTAATTCAAATTCAAAGTTAGTTGAATTAGAGGTTCCAGCAGGTATTGAGGGTCCAAGCTCAGTTGTTGCCGATTTTGACTGGGATTCTGGTTGAGATTCCAGTTGGTTTTGCAATTGAGATTGTTTTTCCTTCTCAGCTTCAGCAGCAGCTTCAGCCAAAAGTTTGGTAATTAGGTTAACGTCTCCTAATAATTCCATTTTTTATGTAACTAGTAGATTTATCTATTGGGGGAGGTAGGGAGGGTTATTTCGTTCACTTCAAATATAAAAAAAAGTATAGAACAGTTTGGAGGCTCAAGAAAATGTATGATATTTTGTTTTTGAAACGTTGAAATTCTAAAAACAGGGATGCAAGAATTAATAGTGACCGTCTTAGTTATTTGTTGTAGCTTTGATTCAAGAGACAAAAAGTATATAAGAAGGAATGCAACAATCAAGTTTGAAAGTGGATCAGAACAGTCTGATTAGAGAAAATTATTTTGTAATTCTGATGCAAAAATTTTAAGTGTGTGAATTTATTCAATCCGAAAGTTTAATTTCTTGTATGAGAATATAAAATTCAGCTTTCAAGAAGATAAACGGTAACTTTTTAAACAAGAACAATATTTCCCCTAATCTGTTGTACTTGAATAATCCGAGTTCAAATCAAAGACAGGGATTTGTTCTGATCGAGATTCGTCAGTTTTGTCTGTCCAATTCTTCTCGACGAGTTGGAAAATTCAGACCCGTCGATCGGGGTATAACTGTAGATCTATTTTTATTACGTCACCGCCAGCTAATTGATTTCCTGGTAAGTAATATCATAGATCTGTGGTAATCTGACAAGGTTGGATGGCATAATCTAAGCTTTAAAACTAAAATAAAGCGTAAAAATAAATAGATCAATTGATAAGATAGATAATATATTAATATAATCCATATACACAAAGCATAGTAGTTCATGGAGGTCGTCACTGCAAACAATCAATTAGCAGCACCATCTGCTCATGCCTCGCCTACCCCCCCAAGGTTTCATCCGTTATGTATTCAGAACTCTGTTTGCCAGATTCACTTTTCGTGATATATTTATTGGAATTGTTATCATTGCCTTCGACTGGATTAGACAACTATGGGCTGACTTACAAGCGTCACCTGACAGAATTGCTGTTACTATGGATCCTATTCAAATATGGTTATCATCAACCATGGATCCAACAATTTACCAACCACCAATGATAGCAGCTCAGGAGTGGGTGATCGCCCAGACTCACGCTGCCACTGACTTAGCATTGGCTTTATTTCAGGGAATCAACAAGTTGTTAGCTATTAGCCCTGCAACAATTTTCAAACAAGTGAAATATATTTATTCCTTTGTTAGCTGGTTTGCCAATAGTCCTTTTGCCACTACTAAGGTTTTGTTGTTAAGTACTTACCTGTTATACCGTTGCTTTTCCTCGTGGAACCGTCCACTACCACCCTCAATTCCTCGTTCAAAACGAGACGACACTGCTCGCTATCATTACCACATTCATCATCACATTCCAGCCCAATTACCACCTAGCTTGGGCTTTGGGACAGAGAAGTTATCTCCATTTCAGCAGCGTTCCACTAGGTTATCTTACGTACCCTTCTGTGATTTGTTCAACGACAATGGCGACGCTGATGTTAATCCCGTCATTGCCCAACTTAACTGCCAGTATCCCCTTCCGCATACTTGGATATTAGATCGGGTGCCGTCTTCAATTCACTGGCTCTCAATACATCGGTAGATCCGTCGACGAATTCGGCCTTGATAAGATAACCTTTAGCTTTCTTCTCGTGAGATAAGATTGATTTCAAAGCTCCTGACGCCAGAGCTCAAATGTTCAAGAGGTATCAAGACGGTTCTGTCGAAGTGGAATTGAAATCAATCTTATCTCACGAGAAGAAAGCTAAGGGTTATCTTATCAAGGCCGAATTCGTCGACGGATCTACCGATGTATTAAGGGCCAGTGAATTGAAGAAGACGGCACCCGTTCTATTATCCAAGTATGCGGAAAGCTTCCCTGAGTTGGTAAACCTTCGCAAGGGAAAGTGAAGGGATGTAATAGAGTTGACTTATATTACCATTAAGGATGATTATATAATTCACTGGCATGAATGATCGGTGTCAAGGTTTGTCGGTTAACGAACCTTTACGTCCAAAACCACATTTCGCTAAAGGGGTTTTTGTCTATTTAGAGGTCGATATGTATTCCGTATCGACTCCCTTTCTATAGCCCTTTTAGATTTTAGTTTAGTTAAGCTATATCTACTCTAGGAACAACCGTTTAGGTTTTAGACCTTTCAACTTTATACCATTGAAATAACGGAACTACTACGACTATATAACCCATTATACCTCAGTATTGTAGTTCAAGTATGTTGTAAAAGTGAGCTTAACTACTTTGGTTGTATAGTGAGTAGTGGCGAGTCTTAATTCCATTATACGGCTTAAATGTGTATCTTTAAGCGAGGAGTATAACTTCTCAGAAGACTGATCTTCTAGAAGGTAAAAAGGTAACTAACTAACGTACGTAAAGGTAATAAATACATAATTAATATAGACCAAAAACCCTTCCGGTTGTTGGACAAGACGTCGAGAAACTCTTCTCGATTACGAATATGAGGTAAGCGGCTTAGTAATCAGAGTAATGTCATAATCTCTATTACATATGTATATATATATGATATACAGGTAATTACGTATATAGATCATAGTCATCAAAAGATCTATCCCCGTAAAGCTTACTCCATGATTTAGGCTTCTTCCATTGACTCACCTCACTAACTTCATATAACTTGAGCACCTTGCTAGCGAGCAACTCCGCATCAGACATGTTGTCACCTTCGTATGCAAATATAGAGAGAATTACGATTTCTGGTATTGTTTTACTTGGAATTTCTTTATCAGTATCAGTTTCACTAATGTTTAGTTTCTCGAGTAAATTGACAGCGGATGGAGTTGTTGGAATTGTGCCTGTTGTTGTTGTTGATGATGTAGATTGTGAGATATTCATTGATTCAGATCCCAGTTCATTGTTCAGTAGTCTAACCAAGCAATCCGCAATTGGTGATATGTCTTCGGATTGAGAAACTAATCCCATGGAGTTTTTATCGCCGATTTCTAATAATTTAAAGTTTTTGGATAAATCATTGGACCAAATTAGAAACTTGTTAGATGAATACTTATCATCTTTTAAACCTTGGTCACTACTTTGTAAAATCAATATCTTACTGAATGAAACAACATCTGTAAATGGTTTGATCAGCTCTGATAGGAATTTAAGAGAGAATCCAGGCAAAATTGGAGATCTTTGTTGGAGGAAGGTAATATTTAATGATTCACAGTAGTAAATTTCCAAAGGTGAGGAGATTCCAGCTGGGAATTTGTCAGTTTTGTCTTCGGAGTAATCAATTGGAGAAGCGAAAGGATATAAATATAGATCATCCAGTCTACCAACTAGTTCAACATCTGGTAAGCTGTTGATCAATAAATCAACTGTGAACTGTGAAATGTTACCGATTGAGATGAGTGGCAAAATAAGTTTTGAGTTGGTTAACTTGTTTAAAGTTGAAACTGGATCTATTGAGGGCAATGCGTGAAATGACATGTTATTATACTGTATTCTCCTGTCGCTGAGTGCCGAAAGATAGCTGGTAGATTCTAAGAGAGAGAGAGCTATACATCATGATGTTGTAGTTAGGAAGCAGGTAGTTATACTTGATACACATCGAGTTCAAAAAGACTTTAAAACCCTACTGACGCAGATAAAAAAGAACTGAATGGTCTATCAGCGTACACAGCCTTGACTGGGATGAGATCCCAAGAGGGAAAACCCCTTCTTAACAGGAATTTGTTCAGATAGGCAGTATGGAAGTATATTTTGATTATACATCTTATTATTACAACTATACTACAGCTCATCAACCTATTAACTATATCAGACAGCAATGAGAAATAAGAGGAAATAAATGAGCAAAAACAATGATTATAAGTTAAATTGGAAACCCACTACGAGGGGAACTCCAGAACCACTGTTGACCATCCTCGATTATTCCCTTAGCGAAAATAGCCAACTTTCTCAAGATGATTCACAAAGGTTACGGCAACGGTAATCAGATGAATTATAACTCCGAACTAAATCTTGATCAACATCATATCCGTGCCACCAACTTGAAAGAAGAGGCAACCCTTCAAACAGTGTTCTCATCCTCTCATCTCATCCTCAAACAAATCCTGCACAGCCTCAAATGGGTTTTCGGCGTTAATAAAAAATTTTCAAGTTGGTAAATTCTTTTTCTGGACTGATTGATGGATTGATCGATGATACTGTTCTGTGGGTTATACGACCGAGAGAGAAACTGGTTTCTGCTTACTATTTTCTAGTTCAGTTTGCACTTATTGTTAAGTCTACTCTTAGGAAAGACAATAAGAACCCCATCAAACCACAAAATGCCCGAAGAGGTCCAGATAGATCAAGACGTTAATGAGTTATCCTCTCTAAGCACATTAAGAGATGTCCTTATAAATAAAACCGGTTCTGTGAAACTGGCGAACCGTTTCCGTGCTTTATTCTTACTCAAATCTATTGGTGAAGAATTTCAAGACAAACCAGAAGATTCCAAATTGGCTATAACTTACATTGGTGAATGTTTTGCAGACAGTTCTGAATTATTAAAACACGAAGTTGCTTACGTTTTGGGCCAAACCAAGAACATAAGCGCTGCCCCAGTGTTAAGAAACGTTTTAATCGATGGTAATCAACAAGTCATGGTTAGACACGAAGCTGCTGAGGCGTTAGGCGCCTTAGGCGACAATGATTCATTGGATTTGTTGACCAAGTATTATACTGATGAAAACGAATTGGTTGAAATCAGACAAACTTGTGAATTAGCAATTGAAAGAATCAAATGGGAAAACTCAGACAAGAGTAAAACTGAAAATTTACAAACTTCATTATATTCATCAATTGACCCTGCCCCACCAATGGCATTGGATGACAAAGATGGTGAAAAAATCGAAAAGTTGAAGAATATCTTGAACGACCAAGATGTTTCGTTGTTCGAGAGATACAGGGCCATGTTTAGATTACGTGATATTGGCACAGACGAAGCTTGTTTGGCTTTGGCTTCTGGCTTCGAAGATCCTTCAGCTTTGTTCAAGCATGAAATCGCATATGTTTTCGGCCAGCTTTGTAACCCTGTGACAGTTCCATCATTGATCAAAGTTCTAGGTAATGTTAAAGAAGCCGGTATGGTTAGACATGAAGCCGCGGAAGCCTTGGGTTCAATTGCCACTGATGAAGTGTTACCTATCTTGAAAGGTTATTTGAACGATGAAGATGATGTTGTTAGAGAAAGCGCTGTTGTTGCTTTAGATATGTACGAATACGAAAATTCTACTGAAATATAAATGTGACTGGTTTATTTATTGTTGGTCAACCAGGGATTTGAGAATGTCTTTAGTTATCAAATATCTTTTATGATATTCGCTTCCGGAGACTTTGGAGTACTTTTCAATTGAGTATAGCTGTGTTTCACGGCGGTATTTCATTGGTTTTAATTTTTCTTTTTGTGTTATCTATAGTTGCTTTTCTGTCCATTTGTGTTTTTAGAAATATAATTTAATGTATGCTTTATGAAGTGTTTTTCAATCCAATACCGTTGTCCTTTTCTCTTATAGATAACCTTCTTTTGTTAGGGTAAATCAACAATATACTGGCTTACAAACGAATCTTATTGAACGGAGAAAGCAGTTAGAAATTATATTAGTACAAAAGTCTGATACACATGATATCATATGGGTGAAAGAGATAAAGGAAGGTGAATATGAAGGGGGAAAACGTAGAAGAAAGAAAACGTATGCGATGAACAAAAGCAGAGAAATTCTCTCAGTTATTTGTTCTAAATCTATAACCACAACTGGTGCAAGTATAAAAGACAGTAGCACCTTCGTCGGCGGATCTTAACTGTAAAGTGTGATATTGCATTTCATCGTTACCACATTTAGGACATTTTTCTTTAATAGTGGCACCTTCTTCGATCTCACTTGTTTTCAAAGAAGTTTTAACCAGCGATTTCTTAGATTTCAAAGCTGATGGAAATGCATCTGGAGAAGTATGAGTCGTAACTTTCAAGTTTGCAAAATTTGAGGTTTTGTATTCCTTGTGGCAGAGCTTGCAAGATAGTTCCTGTGCGGATGTAATTGAGTCCAGTAGAGTACCGCAGTCAGTACAGAATATAAGGGATCCAACAACAGACATTTGAGCTTTATTGAGGTATTCAGCGGGATATTGACAAGAGTGAAGACAAGGACTGAAAAGAAAGAGCCAGCTGCTAAGTATTCCTCTATCCTGTATAAGTAATTGAACTAAACTCTTGGAAAACAAAAAAAAAATTCGCAGTGAAAGCGATAAAAGACGGCTGTGCAGAAAACACACAAAGGTTTGACGTCTGCCATTTTCCAGCGCGGCTCTTTGAGGGACGTCCACCAAAGTTTTCACACGCGTTGTCTGCTAGAGACGTATTCATTGAATTGGGTAGAACTGGGGACTGAAGACTGGGTACAAACATAGACCGAAGTTCATAAGAAGAAGGACTAAGAGCTCTTCAACCATTAAGTCATTATAGATACCAAGCACAGCACTCACAAAATGGCCGGCCAACAACAAATGATGGAAATGCCTGACATGTCCAACGCAATCGTGGCTCAGGATGAAAACGGTAGACCTTTCATCATCGTCAGAGATCAAGGTTCAAAGAAAAGATCCCATGGTATCGAAGCTGTTAAATCACACATCCTTGCAGCAAGACAGGTTTCATCGATTTTGAAAACAAGTTTGGGACCAAGAGGTTTGGACAAGATTTTGATCTCTCCTGATGGTGAAATCAATATAACAAACGATGGTGCCACTATCTTGTCACAAATGGAGTTGAACAACGAAATTGCCAAATTACTTGTCGAATTGAGTAAATCCCAAGACGATGAAATTGGAGATGGTACCACCGGTGTCGTTGTTCTTGCTGGTGCTTTATTAGATCAAGCTTTAGAATTGATTGAAAAAGGTATCCATCCAATTAAGATTGCCCATGGTTTCAATAAGGCTTGTAAAATTGCCATCCAAAATCTAGATGATATCTGTGACGAAGTTAAGATTTTCTCTGATATAGAAGATAATTTGAAACCGGAATCTGAATTGTTTAAGGCTGCAAAGACTTCATTAGGCTCTAAAATTGTTTCCAAATGTCACGATCAATTTGCCAGAATGGCTGTTGAGACTATTATGAACGTTGCTGATCTAGAGAGAAAAGATGTTGATTTCGAATTAATCAAAGTGGAAGGTAAATTAGGTGGATCATTAGGTGATTCCAAGATCATCAAAGGTGTTTTAATAGATAAAGATTTCTCACATCCTCAAATGCCAAAAACAATTGAAAATGCCAAAATTGCTATATTAACATGTCCATTCGAACCACCAAAACCAAAGACCAAACACAAGTTGGAAGTTTCTACAGTTGAAGAATTCAAAAGTTTACAGAATTATGAAAGTGATAAGTTTGACGAAATGATTGAAGCCGTCAAGAAATCGGGTGCTAATTTAGTTATTTGTCAGTGGGGTTTCGATGATGAAGCTAACCACTTACTACTAACCAATGATTTACCTGCTGTTAGATGGGTCGGTGGTTCCGACATTGAAACCATTGCCATTGCTACAAACGGTAAGATCGTTCCAAGATTTGAAGATTTGAACGAAAGTAAGCTAGGTCACGCTGGTAAAGTCACCGAGGTTGAATTCGGTACTACAAGGGATAGAATGCTAGTGTTTGAACAAACCGAAAACCAACGTGCTGTTACAGCTTTGGTCCGTGGTTCGAATAAAATGCTGGTTGATGAATCAATTAGAGCATTGCATGATTCTCTATGTGTTGTTCGTAACTTAATTAAAGATTCAAGAATCGTTTACGGTGGTGGATCTGCTGAAATCTCGTGTTCTTTAAAAGTTATGGAAGAAGCAGACAAACAAAAGGGTATCGATCAATATGCTTTCCGTTCTTTCTCTCAAGCTTTAGACGTCATTCCAATGTCACTTGCTGAAAACTCTGGTTTGAACCCAATCGATACATTGACTCAATTGAAAGCCCAACATGTCTTGAAAAAGAACCATAACTTGGGTGTTGATTGCTTAGGTAGTGATAATAACGATATGAAACAATTGTTTGTTATCGAGACTTTGATCGGTAAGAGGCAACAATTGCTATTGGCAACTCAATTGACTAGAATGATTTTGAAGATTAATGATGTTATTATTAGTGGTGCCAGTGAATATTAGAGTTGGATATCCTTTTTTCCCTCTCTTTTTCTCTTAATCTCTCTGTTTTGTTCATATACCTTATCTATATAGTTTATTTTTATTGAAGTTTAATTTAATTTTTGTGGTTTTAGGAAGCACATCATGTCCATGTAGTTCAATTTTAAAAATACATTATTAGGTGGCTCGATTAATCCATATACATATATATAGAAATAAATATCTTTCTGTTCACGTTTGAATGTTGCTCATTCTTCCTTCAAATTGAAAGCTCGTCTCAGGATTCTCCTCTTTATCATTATTTATAGCGCCGGGACTTTCTCCAACTTCACCATCACCGACCTCAGAAGCTAGCAAACTACCACCTTCACCATCACTTATTTCACTATTCAACTTATCTTTCTCTGCACCGCTTGGAACGGCGTCATCGTCGTTTTCTTCACGGTATTTATTGAATTCAACAGGGTTATAAAACGAGCTCCAGATTCTTTGCGCATCATTCAATTCTTTACTTATGCTGGTGGCGTTCTCCAAAGATCTATCCAAGTCAGACATTTTGGAAATCACAGAGTTCATAAGATGTGTCAACTGTGTAATGTATGCACCACGATATTTATCAAACAGTCCAAGTTCCTGTCGTTGTTGTGCCTGCTGGGGTTGTGTTGATCTGATTGTGGATGTCGGAAATTGAGGTTCTACGCCAGCAGCGTTGCTGTTTGGTGTGACAGGGACTTCACTCATTGGTTCTATGTTATAGTATTAGCTTACTCCATTCCAGCTATGTGTGGAAACAAAGGAGAAAACACGATAGTTGGATAGAAATAGATAAAGTGTAAATAAATGGATCAATGGCTCAAACAATGTGCTATTTGCTCGTCGCGTCGATCGACAAAAAATCATCTCTATTAAATTGAAATGAGTTTGATTTAGTTTAGTGAAATGGATGTATGCTGATTGCACGACTGCTTTATCTTATCGTTTGACCAGATTGAGCATACAATTACAAGGTACACCCAACAGTACCCATAAATTATACTCAATTCACCATGAAGGTGCTCAATTCGATTAGTAGGTCCCTATGGGTCGTTCCAAAACGAATCCCATTAGTATACAAGAAGCCTCTATTTCAACTAGCGACCAAAAGATTTATCACCGAAAAGGCTTTGTTAAAGGAATCAGATCTAGGTGAAGACGACAACGTTAGCAACACAGGTGTTATTTTGAAACAGGCCAGAGAATCATTGTTGTTTTTTGGCCATATGACTCCATTTAAAGCAAGTAAATATGACTTTATGCATTTTTTTGGTCCAATATTCTACGATGTTTCAGACAAAGGGTTGACCAAAAGAATCATATCGTTAGCACAATCAAATGACCTACCTTTAGAAATTGTCAGCTTTACACCGGTTAAAAGAGATGGCGGTGCATTTGTTAAATTCAAGGTCCCTGAAGGAATGCCAGTGCAAGATTTCAATAAGCAAGTGATTGCTAATGTTAAGAGTCGTCAAGGAGATGGTATGATTAACTATTTAATTCATCCAAGATGTTTTGCGGTTAAAGGTACACCCTGGATAGAAGATTTAAGAAGATACCCTAGTCCTAAATTGAAGCTCACCTTCGAAGGTCCGGAATTATCCCAAGAAAATTTATACTTGTTGTTTAGAAGATACGGTACAATATCAGACATTATCCCGCCGGCGGCTGATGCAAAGGATAGATCAACAATTGTCGCTTTTATGTCCATTAATGCCGCCATTGCTGCTAGGCAATGTATCACTGGTTTGGAGGTTAGTGGTACTACGGTCCATGCTCAGTACATTCCTATCGTCAGAGTCAATTTGATCAGTGATTTCATCTCAAAACATTCTAGAATTGCAATTCCGCTGATTATTGCTGTGTTAGCAGGGTTTGCAGTTATAATTTTTGATCCTATTAGATACTTTTTCGTTTATGGAAAAATCACAGGTGCTTATTCGTTACAAAATAATTACTATTATCAAGAGACTATGAAGTTGTTTACAACTACAACAATGAGAGTGTCCGATATGTTATCATTGTCAGACAAATTCAAACATGAAGATGGCTCCGTCGTTGGACTATGGGTGGAACGCAATGATAAAGCTAAGGAAATCAAATTATGGATCGAAGAAAACGTTAATTCCTTTATCGTTGTTCAAGGTCCAAGGGGTTCTGGTAAGAGAAATCTGGTGGAAGACTACGTCTTAAAAGACCGGAAGAATACAGTTTACATTGATTGTGATAACTTGATCAAAGCCAGAAAGGAACACCAATTCTTAAAGCAATTTGCTGATGAACTTGGCTACTACCCTGTTTTTGCTTGGTTATCGACGGTTTCTTCCTTTATCGATTTAGTTGTGCAAGGCTTAACGGGTCAAAAATCAGGTATTAGTGAATCTAAAGAATCACAAGTTAGAAACATGCTTTCATTATCTTCCAACGTTATCAGGGACATTGCATTAGTGGATTATCGTAAAATCACAAAAGACTCCGAGTTCCCACTTAAAGAAGAAGATTATTTACAACAGAACCCGCAAGCTAAACCAGTCATCGTTATTAATAGATATCAGGCGAGTAAGAAATCCAGTCATCAAAATGCTTTTATTTACAAAGAGATTGCAGATTGGGCTGCTAATCTAGTCGCTTTGAACGTTGCACACGTTATCATCATTACTGATGACGTTGGTTCGTTACAAACTTTGTCAAGATCGTTACCTTCTCCACCATTCAAAAGATCCTTACTATCTGATGCATCAGCAGTCTCCGCTCAGAATTACATCTTTAAACAGTTAGAATCGGATGAATCACCAGCAATTAACAGATGGGTCAAAGACGAAAAAAGCAAGGCTGAGTTAACGAGCTGCATTGCGCCATTTGGAGGCCGTATGCTGGATTTACAAATGTTTATCAGACGTATTAAATCAGGTGAAACTCCAAAAGAGGCTTTGGGCGGTATAGTGACCCAGTCGGTGGAACAGCTATCACAAATCTTCATATCCGATGCTTCAAGTCCTGGTTCTGCCACAAGCTTATCAGACGTTGGTTACTCTGGTTCTCAAGCCTGGTGTATTATCAAGCGACTTGCCGAAAAAGATCATCTTACATATAAGGAAGTTTTCAGCATGCCGCTATTCAAGACTGACAGTTTCAAAATATTGTCAGCGATGGAAAACTCTGAATTAATTACAATTATTAGAGCTAATGGATTAGTGGAAGAAATCAGGCCTTCCAAACCATTGTATAAATTGGCATTCGAAACGATGGTCAACGATAAAAGAGTTTATACTTCGCTAGAGGCAGACTATTTGAGTTATCTCATCAAGGCCGAATTCAAAAAGATTGCAGGATTGGAAGATGAGCTGACGAAGTTCAGAGGTATTGGTGATTCCAATGTTTTCAAAGGTAGATTGCAATATCTAGCCGCAAAGATTGATAGCAGTACGAAGAACATAATTAATTGCGAAAAGGAACTAATACAACTGTCAAATTCGTAGGGTGTTTGTTTCTTTGTTTTTTGGGTTTGTTTTATGCGTGTGTGTAGTTAGCCAGATAGTTTTTGAAGTACCTCGTTATAAGGTCTTCTTTTGTAATTTTTATTTATTTGGTATGTAATATTTTTGTAAATAGGAGTCATACATGTTCGTTAGCAATTTCAGAAAAATAATCGCTATCGATATAAGCAAAAACATAGGTGTGGGGATGGGGTAGAATTTAGAGGTAGTGATATGCAAAAACACAAAATGCAATAAATACAAGATAAAAGCACAAAGCTATTAAGCTATTCGGCTTCTAATTCGACGATGGCATCAGATGCTGAAATTCTATCGGAGCTTTCAAAGACCATCATCTTTTTGAAAACATTAACCAATTGCAATTCATCTTTGACCAAAGGCAAGACCTGATCAATTGGTCTTGGCTCTTTTTTGAAAAAATTCGTGTTCATAGCATTAAACGATCTTGAATTCCTAACCTCTTTCCAGTTTTCATCCGGGGATCCAAAAGTTGTGAAAATGGACGAAATTAAAGATAGATCACTATGCTGAGAATCTTCTTCAAAAGATGGCTTGTCAGTCAAACTTGATAGCAAAGTTAGAATAACACCGGCTGACCAAATATCAACTTTGTCTGTGTAATTACGAACTGACATTAATAGTTCAGGTGCCTTGTAATAACCGGTTGAAATATCAGTTATTTTCTCAGTTGGGGATTCTAATCCATTATTTCCAGGCAATTCGTAACTAATACCAAAGTCGATTATCACCGGCGATAAATCATCAACAGAATCAAACATAATATTGTTTGGGTTGAGATCTCTATGAATTATACCTTGTGAATGAATAAAGGACAAACCTTTCAAAATTCCAATAAAGATTTGTTTAATTTGAGGCGGTGATAGTTTGTTCTTTTTAACCTTGGTTATTGATCCATCAGTTTTAAAAATTGATCTTGTCGTAGACCAATGCCTCATTATTGAATAGATGTCAAAGTGATACAGAGGGAAAACCAATCCAATTTCAATCGAATCTTGAAACCAATCAAGTAGCTCAATGACATTACCAGATCCCAATATTTCTGGCGTCGATGCTGTTTTCAACTTCCTCAATATTCTTAGTTCATTTCTACTATTATGTGGCGGTCTATCATCGTCAGGTTCTGTTATTTTGATTGCTAACTCGGTTGCGGTGATGCCAGATGCAGGGTTGACGGGACTAGTTGAATACACATCACTGAACCGCCCTCCTCCTATCCTGCGTCCTAACTTGTAATCAGATTTCCTACTGCTGTTCACAGTCATTGTCTCCTGCCTTATCACTTATTTATTTTTCCCTTTAAATCCCCCAGTGCAACAACGAAAGAACTCTTACTCTCTTGAAACACCGTTCATTATACGCTGGATCCAAAATACTGGAGAACATCTCTGTTGCACAGCCCGGATGATTTTGCTGCTCTTAAAAGAAAAAGCGTCACTTTACCAAATAATTACAGCAACTGATTTGACAACCGATTTGGTTAGCTGTTCAATACTCTTTCTCTCGTTTTCTTCTGATACACCATCTGATTGTGCTCTCGTATCTTCAAACAAATACAAAGGACATTCACAAGGCTGTTATCATATCAAATTGACTAGCTACATAAGTTTACTTGGTAGAAACTAATCATCATTTCAATCTGGCGCTTGTCTATATAACCTGTTGTTGCTGAAGAATAACTAACTGTTTGCAATTTCATATTTGTATAACTATCGATCATTTCATTTTTACAGTTTTGGTCACAAGCAATAGCAATCCTGTTTACAGTACACATGATCAACAGCTTACTTTAACCTTATAGCTTGCCTCAAAGAGACTAGAAAAGTTACGAGTTTGGAGTTAATCTGTTATATTCAATCCCATATTATTAGATTCCATAGATAAGCTTCATAGTATGGCATCAATAGCGGATACCGTGTCACCTACCAATATGCTATCCGAATCCTCATCTCTATCCTCATCTTCAACAGTATTATCTTCAGCTTCAACCCAAGCCTCGAAAACCTCTGAAACAAATGTGGAGAAATCATTTAATAATCTAGTTGGATCAATCTCTTCCCCACAAGTTCAACCCGAATGGATTGAAATGGAATTAGGTGATGTTGGGAAATCTATATTTAATGAACTACCACTATCCAAAGAAAATCTGAATTTAAAAATCAGATGTTTAGAAACTGCATTAGTATTCAAAGACACAAATCTGTTGAAATTGTTATCAACTACTAGAAATGGACTTATTAATAAAGAACTTAGATCTCAAGTTTGGCCAGAACTCATCGAGTTAGCTGTTGAAGAAGAAGGCACAATTTTAGGATCTTCCAATTCGGATTTGGGTTCTTCATCTGAATCTACTAAAGAAGAAGCAAAAGTTACTGACTGGGATGAATTACCAAAACATAGAGACGAAGAACAAGTTCTGAAAGATGTCGATAGATCATTTATTTACTTTCCCAAAAACATATCCGCCGAAGAGTTACAAAGTCTAAGAACCCGACTAAATAATATAATTGTTCGTATGTTGAGAACCACTCCATTGTTAAACTACTATCAAGGTTACCATGATATTGCAACTATCATTGTTTTAGTTTTTGATGACGATGAAACTGCTTTTAAATTTTTAAACAAGCTAACTTTAAGTTACTTAAGAGACCATATGTTACCCAATATTGAATCAACTGTTAAACAATTGAATATAATACCAGAGGTATTATCAAAAGTGGACCATAAATTCTATAAAATCATTGGGTCCATTCAACCATTGTACAGTTTAAGTTCAGTTATTTCAATTTTCTCACATGACTTGAGTAAGTTTGATGATTTATGTTTAGTTTGGGATTTTATTTTTGTTCAAAATAATCCTTGTTTGGTCATGTATGTTTACGTTTCAATTTTGATTTATTACAAAGACGATATTCTCAATGATTTAGATGAGTTATCAGGTAAGTCATACTCAAGTGATGATACATTGATTGATGAATCTACAACTGTACACGAAGGTGAATTTTATAATAAAGATTTCGTTCATGTGATCTTAAACAATCTTATCAACAACAACTTAAATTCCACAAACTCCATTGATTCAAATTTAGAGATATTCAACATTTTACAACTAAGCTTGAAGTATCTTAACATGTACCCTCCAGATTCGTTAGATTCTGTTAATAATATCTCGAGGTATTCTGTTTTAAAGGATCAGAGATTGGACTCTTCGTTATTATCATTACAAATAACCGAACAGGCCGAGCAACTTGCCAAAGAGAAAGCTGAGAATGAATTACTGTACAAGAGACAACAGGAACAAAAACCGAAAAAGACAACAAATCCTCCATCTTCACCGCCAAAAAAGAGATTGAATTGGTTAACTTTACGGAACAAGAATCTTTCCCTACTTGTGAAATTGTCGCTAAGTATCGGTTTATTGGGTATTGTTATCAACTATGCAGTTCAACATAACAGTAATCTATCGTTCTTGAGACCAAAATTGCAGTACATTGGATTGAACGGTGGCTCTATCTTCAGTAGCTTTAATTCTTACAATGCAAAAGGTATTTCGATTTTGGCTAACAATTGGTGTTCTCAAGCTGGTGAGTTTATCGATCAAGTTATCAATGGTTTTGCTAAGGGTATCAACAACCATCATTAATTGATTTAGGTTTTATTATATAGTTCGAGGTTTTGACGTTTATTATGGGTTTATTTTCTTTTCTTTTCTGTTTATGTTTTTTCTTTCTATTTGGGTTTTATTTGATTTGGTGTGATTGTGTCTTAGTCATTAGAAGTTTTATTTATTTTGTTTGTTTGTTTTGGTTTTTGGCTCCTTTACTTGGTTTCTCATGTACGTTATATACATTTATATATATATCTAAATATATGGTGTGTTTTTTCACTTTTTTGTGCTTTTTTGTCTTTACCTTTAATTTTACTTGTTCATCTAGCATTTATCAGGATGCTGGTTATAATCCTTATACTGTGCTGTTACTTATTTAGTATAGCAAGTTAATTTCAGAACGCTAACAACTTTTTTTATTCAATAAATAATCACTATATAACAAAGAACAGCAGTTCAACTTTCAAAAAAAACTGAGTAAGATTCTTAGGGGGGTGGAATCAAACAAGAATATAAAGAAAGAAGAAAGTAAAATAGTAGAAAAAGATATTGGTAAAAAAGGAGACATCCTGAAGATTTTTTGGGGGATTTTCAAGCTGGGGAAACTGATTTGAAAAAAAGGGTCATTCAAAAAATAAAAGGTTGAGAAACACAAGTAAATATCAAAAAAAGTTAAAACGTCTCGGTGTTTTCAAAAAAGAACAATCAAACTTGAAAGAGAAATGGCGGGGGCTAAACTTTCAAACTTTAAAGGCACAAAAAAAGAAACCAAGAGATTTAACAACAATAATAAAAAATAGTTGGTAAAATTAAAAAGAGTGGGGAGGTCTCTTTCTAATCAAACAGAGAGAAAATAATTGGGGGGAAAACTTTCATAACACATGTTGCAGATAACAAGAGGGGAAAATAACAAAGAAATAGGTGACTACCAAACAATTTGACAAAATAGGAATAAAACCACAGACCAGTCGGTGGGGGCAAAACAGACAAAGAACAGTTGTGAAGTAATGGGATAATGAAATCTCAGAAGAATGACAATTCAGCTTCAAAAGATTTAGTAATCTTCAGCATCTTGCTTCTTTCTTAATTCATAAACGTTCAAAGCCTCTTCGGCAGCCTTAACACCAGACAAAGCCATGGCACCAAAAGTTGGACCCATTCTGTTGTGAGAATCACACTCTGATAATTCCATACCTGCACAAATTAAACCCGGGAAAATTTCTCTAGTATTCTTGACAATTGAATCCTCAGCTCTGTTCATGTCTAAACAACCCATTTGGTTTCTTTTAATTAAGCCTAACCCGGCTAATCTCTTGACACAGAAAGCACCCATTGGACCATCATGACCGGTACATGAGATGATAACCTTAGAATTGATGGTATTTGGATCCATACATGACTGGTCGTCATGATGCATAGTAACTAAAGTCCAGTTAGTAACAACACCAGCAATTCTGGTTTCACCAGATTCGGAAGTTCTTGTAATTAAATCTTCAACGCATGTTGCATTGAATAATTTAACGTTTGGTAAAGCTAAAACCTTAGAGCATAAAGTAGTGATGAATAAAGCCGCATGCTTAACAACAATGTAATCACCTTCATCCTCATATTCTAAACCTAATTCTCTAATGAAAGAGTCAGCTGGCTTTCTTAAAATCATAGCCGAGAACAACTGCCCACCCAAGAAACAGCCACCACCAACGGCAACGTTTGCTTCGATGATAGCAATCTTCAAATCAGGTCTGGCCTTAGCAATTGTGTAAGCAGCACTCAAACCAGCTGAACCTGCACCAACAATAACAATATCTGATTCAGCATACTTGTCTAAATCGGCAAAGTATCTGGAAGTCATAGCTCTTGAAACAGTTGATTCACGAATTGGAGCAAATTTAAAAGTGTCCCAATCATAGACAGAAGAAACTGCCTTGGCAATTGGAGAGTCAGGATTGAAGACATTAGTAGACTTCAAGTTTAAAACTTGGTCGTTTTGAGTCTCAGTAATAACTGATGATGGAATTGATGCTGGAGCCCTATATTTAAACAAAGTTGTTAATTAAAACATAAAGTTGTTAGTATAAAACAGAGCCCTGAAACAAGAACATTCGAAAGTGGTAACTAATTGTGATGATATCAGACAAAGTATTTCTGAACAGGCGAAAAGAGAACAACAAAAACTGGCAGCATTTATCCTGTAACTGATCCAAAATAAAACCGTGTTCTTCCTCCCCTCTTTGCTTGTAATTTAAAAACTAAGAATTTCTTTGAAAAATACATCAACATTAGTGGAACACTTCCTTTTTCGAAGGAAAGAGTTTGCATTTGCTTTTCGCTAGTACTAACTAGATCAAGTTCCAACCGTATAATCTCAGCCTTTCACAACATTAAACTGACAATTAATGACAGATTAACGAAATGATGGCACCGGTAATGCGTATAATAATGAGTATGTTAAGTAAATTATTGACTAACCATTTGTGTTGTGGTGTTGCGTATTATTAAGTTGAAACCATTGTTGTGATAAATAATATTAGGAAACTTAAAATAGGTAATAGTAAAAAAATAGGATTATAACAAAATCTTTTCCGTATAGAACCAATTCTATAGGACATACATTATGTGAAAGTAGATAATTAAAAGTAATTCAAATGAATTTAGTAACTTTAATTGATGAAGAGCAGGACTTTTAACGTCAATAAGAATTGGAACGGAAGACAAGAGAATGTACGATGTATTTATACCTCGAAATTCTGCCAGTAATACATTAAAAATAGCCTCCCATGCAACGGCGGTGTTCTGATTGGCTTCTGAGCCATCATAATTGTACCCCACCCACCACCAATGAAAACATTGGTAGCGAGTCGATCAGACCCATAACGCTGGGTATTACAGACATGTCCTATCTGGGTTGCTACTCCAACTGGCAAACCTGGTATCGCTGGAAATGAAAGATCCGTCTAAATTGACCAAACAGAAGGGATAAAGAGGGTGTGTGTGTACAGACAAAGTGAGGGATATTTTAGCCTTGCCGGGTTGCTGGTATCCTATCCTACAAAAAGCATAAAAGGTGTCCAAAATTCAATAGACTTTAAGAAAAGAATGGCAGTCAAAATGATTCAAGGGGTGACTGACTCACCCCTTGAAATCTAGATCCTCGTTTTCAGTCTATATCTGTTGGGTTCTCCTTTTAGCCTGTTGACAACTGCGCAAATGATCTCAAGGATAACAACAGATCGCTTCGTTTAGTACCTTGTTTCTATATATATATATATATAGGCTATATATCAATCTGATAGACTGTACGTAATGTCCGTCTTGTTAAATCTGACTTTACAACAACATTTAATTCGCCCATTAGTTTAGAAACAACTACGGACTCAAATAAACTGTTGGTTGTTCGTAGGTCTTTTTAAACGCCAGATCTAATGTTAAACAAACATGACTGATTTGATTAACTATAAATTTTCCCCTTCTTTTGGCGTCAAATACTTTAGAGCTTTGTTGGTCAAACCAAAACCCAGTAATTGATGGCCTACCAGCTTCAATTTTGCTTAGCTGCAGTTGAGCCACAGTCATAACACCATGGAGTTTAAAATTTGTCCAATGGTGTCAGGATCTTTGAGGGCACAGAGATGACCCTGGGGTAAATAGGCGGAATTGATACAGCCACAACCGATTTTGTTACTGCCATAACAAATTATGTAATATCTTATGTAATATCAGCATGACATAATCAATTATGCCCACCCACCACCCTTCACCACAAATTACCACAGCAAACGCATTACTTTCTACCACAGAAACTATATACATTCCATCCTCCACTACTAGAAGAATATCTCTTTCTTCTTGTAATCTAGTTCTTTATCTAATTCTTTATCTAATTCTTTATTCTATCATGGAGCCACCAATGGAGCAAGTCTTTGAGACTAGAGATAAGCTAATTACTTCTATACAGCAGCATGCCCTGTCTCATGGCTACGCTATTACGACTATAACATCAAATTCGGGCCGGAATATCACCCTTGGTTGTGATAGAGGCGGTATTTACCGCGATAGAGTTCAGGCCCCGGATGGGGCAAAACGCAGGAAAACAAGCACAAAGCGAATTGGATGTCCCTTTCGACTCTATGGGAAAAAGCTTGCTAATAATCAATGGCAAATTCAGGTCAGAAATCCTACCCATAACCATGAATCTGATGATAGAATGATAGAGCATTCTCTAGCACGACGTCGGCAATTAACCGAAGATCAAAACAATACTATTAAGCACCTATTGGATAGCGGATCTAAGCCACACCAAATTATTAGTCTCCTACGGGCAGAGCAGCCTGATATCTTGATTAAGCCAAAGGATTGCCATAATATCCGAAAGGAATTAAGACGAGAGAAGCTCGGCAATTATACACCGCTTGAATTCCCACGAGAGACACTTCAAAATGATAATTGGAGATACGAATTTAAGCAGGATTCAGAAAGCAACAAAACATCAGACCAAAGGGTCATCAAGAAGAAAGCGCCATCAAAGTGCTCAAATTGTGGAGAAATTGGCCATACAATTCGTTCATGTAGGGTATAATAGGATATGTAGATAATATGAAATGAAGCAAGATGGAGAACTAGATAACAAGAAGAAAGAGATATACCTTACTTTCTACATGTTATTACTCCTATCTTTACACTATTCAAATATAGCAACTTACATATTACATTTTACACATTACATTGTTACAATTAACACAATTACTCATTACACATTACATAATTACACCTTACATTTCAATAGTAATATCTGTAAACTCTATTACAGTTACCTTTTTACCTTCTGGAAGAAAGACAATCTTCTGGGAGGATATACTTCTCGCTTAAAGGTATTACTTTTAAGCCGTATATTCAGAACTAAGACCAGCTATTACTTCTATACAACCAAAAGTATTAGTACGCTTGTTGAACTACTAGACTTATGATATAAGTGGGTTGTATTCGTGTGGTAGCTCCGCTATATTCCTGGTATGCGGTCGGAAGGACTTAACCTTAACACTTGTTGCTTCTGAGAATATAGCCTGGATAAACTAAAGGATAAAAAGGGCTATAAAAGGTGTACATACGGAATATATAGATCCCTAAATAGGCAAAAACTCCTTTAGCGAAATGTGGATTGTGTTGAAGTATTTAAAGCAGAATGTCATTATATGTTTTAGGAAGACTATGTTAATGAGGAAGACTACCTAGATGGACATCCATAATGACTATTAATTAATTAATAGCCTATGATGAACCGAGAACTAGGTTCTATAATATAATAGAAAAATGGATAATTATTCACTCGTGAAAGCCTATAAACTTGATTAAACAGAATAGAACTCAAAGAAAAACATAAAAAACTATTTAGTATGGAAAGCTTTATTGAGTAAGAAAGCTCTCACCAACTTATATACCTTCAGGTTCAGATCAGAGACTAAAATCTGTACGCTCAATAAACCTTTCAGAATCTACCGCGCCATATGTACAGCGCCACATGCGCCTCGTATGACATAGATAATTTTGTATCAAACAGATAATATCTCAACAGTAATATCTGTAAACTCTATTACACTTTATAGCTTTATCTTGTATAGGTTAACATAAAAGGGCTTCACTTAGGAGACCAGACAAATATATTCTATTGTTAATTGTTATCTAATAATAGCAGAGATCCTGACAGAAATCTTGTCGAGGCTTCTTGATTGGGAAGTTCCCGTTGTGATTAGCGGCGGTATATATACTTGGTGGAGACCAAACTATGTAGATTTGGTGTTTATTTAACTATCCAAATATAACCGTAAATACCGCAAAGCTATAGATCTATAACGATTTTATGGTTGACCTAAACTGTACTTGGTTATTCTGCAAGTGATTCCAGAAAAGGAACTACTCTATACTATAGGCATTTTGATGTAGCCTTTATTACACAACTAAATCAAACGATTTTGTTTTACTTTACAAAAAGCGTTTGCTTGTAAAAGAATGGTTGTATGTTTATTTGAAGTAATTATAATAGTAGAAAAAGCAAAAGACCATCCAGTAATCCGTTAAAAAACAAAGAACAATTAAAAAGAAGAACTGAAGAATTCTTAAGACAAAGTGGAAAAATACAAAAACATAACTACTGATAAATCAAAAGATAAGACTTTAAAGTAGTGAAAGAGATAGTTGAAATAGGAGTACAAAAAAATCTCAATTATAGTCAGGTAATTCATGATAAGGAGTTTGGAACTCTTCAGGAGGATACGGAGGATTATGAACAGCCTCTAATTCTTTCCATGAATCATAAAGGTATCTTTGCATATTCTTACAAATGTCAATCATTTCCAATTGATCAAATGGAACTCCTTTTTCAAACTTATCCATAACTAATTCTCTATGATATTTCAAATGATTAGCCAAGTTTTTGAATCTATATTCAAACCAATCTGCGTAATATTGGTTGTATGGTGATTTTGGTAAAACAGATGGTTTAGTAGATGTAAGACGACAGTTATCTAATAGTTCAGAAGCCTCAGATGCAAAACCATTCACACCTGTAATTCTGTTTGAGTTAGAAACTGGCTTAGTAGCAACGTGTCTTAAAACCATACCTTGAATTAAAGTAGCATAACCGATCTTCGGATCTGGAACTCTGAAAACTTTATCATCACCTGTAATAACACCGGTTTCACCACCAACTGCACCTTCACCAAGATCTAACATAATAACTAAAGCAAAAGTAACAGAATCATAATGTAAGCCTAAAGTAGATGGAATTTCGTGGCCTTTTTTCTGATTTTGAGCTTCTAACTCAGCTGAAATATCTTCTTGTGATGTTGGCACATTTTTCACTTCATCTTCATCTAATGAAGCTAAAGAAACATTCATATGACCATATGCAGCATCATAAGTTGGACCAACTTTAATACCAGTAAATCCTGACACAATATCTTTTAATCTTTGACATCCATAGAAATCATATGAAAACTGGGCAGCTTGTTTACAATGACCACCAATGTGGAAATCTAATCTAGTTGTATTAGTTGCCAAACGTGAATTTGGTAAACGTGACCATTTTTCAATAACTTCAGGCTGTAAAGATTCCCATAGGATCATATCAACAGCTTCTTGAGAGATTAATGGGAATGGATAAGCTGCGGCAAAATCAGAAACTGGAGCAGTTCTAGTTTTATTAATACCAAGATCTTGTAAAGTCGCCTTTTTTGTAGTTTCGAAATGTTCATCCTTGAAAATGATATGCTTATTAACGTCAAATTTTAAATTTGGATTAAAAGTTGGTTTAGATTCAAGTTTTTTAATCAATGCGGCAATTTCTAAGTCTCTTGTCTTTTGAGGAACGTCATGTGAGTGACTACCTGTTTTGAAGTCGACCACCAATCCGTTTCCAGCTAATGGAATTGGGTAGGATAATGCTTCTTCAACAGTCATTTGTAGGGAAAAAATTTAAAGGTTTGTGTGTTAGTCAATTGCAGTTTGATTTGTTTTGCAACCTTAAGACTATTACTGCGTAAGCAAAACGGTTACAAAAGCTTGGAAAAAACGTCTCTATTTATTTCTAAGTTTGTGGTTCTAATCAAAGCTTGATGATAGGCTTAACCAAATCGGTATAAAAGCGATTTCAACATTTTAAAGTGGTGAGCCGCATGAGATAAGAACCGTTAATTTTTTTGCAAGAACAGACGCAAATGCAGATGATCGACGATTTTTCGCAGCAGTTTTAAGAGGCTTGTGAATTCTTGTCAGGAATATCGGGAATGCCTACAGACGCTGCAGATTTCCTACAGACACCACAAATTGCGTAATATATTATGTAATAACAGAATGACATAATCAATTCTGCCCACTACCGTCATTATACATTACTGCAGCAAATGCATTACTTACTACTACAGAAACTACATTCCATCCTCCACTACTATAAGAATATCTCTTTCTTCTTGTTATCTAGTTCTTTATCTTGCTTCATTTCATATTATCTACATATCCTATTATACCCTACATGAACGAATTGTATGGCCAATTTCTCCACAATTTGAGCACTTTGATGGCGCTTTCTTCTTGGTGACCCTTTGGTCTGATGTTTTGTTGCTTTCAGAATCCTGCTTAAATTCGTATCTCCAATTAACGTTTTCAACTGTCTCCCGTAGGAATTCAAGCGGTGTATGATTACCGAGTTTCTCTCGTCTTAATTCCTGTCGGATATTGTAGCAATCCCTTGGATTAATCAAGATACTAGGGTGTTCTGTTCGAAGGAGACCAATAATTTGGTGTGGCTTAGATCCGATATCCGATTGGTGCTTAATGGTATTCATTTGATCTTCGGTTAATTGCCTACGACGAGCTAGAGAATGCGCTATCATACTATCATCAGGTTCATGGTTATGGGTAGGATTTCTGACTTGAACTTGCCATTGATTATTAGCAAGCTTTTTCCCATAGAGTTTAAAGGGACATCCAATTAGCTTTGTGCTTGTTTTCCTGCGTTTTGCCCCATCCGGAGCGTTAATTCTATCGCGGTAGGCACCGCCTCTATCACAACCAAGGGTGATATTCCGGCCTGTATTTGATCTTATAGTGGTAATAGCGTAGCCATGAGACAGGGCATGCTGCTGTATAGAACTAATCAGCTCATCTCTAGTCTCAAAAACTTGTTCCATTGGTGGCTCCATGATAGAATAAAGAATCGAATAAAGAATCAGATAAATAATCAGATAAATAATCAGATAAATAATCAGATAAAGAATCAGAAGAAGAAGTAGATAAGAAGAAGAAAGAGATATCCTTATAGTAGTGGAGAATGGAATGTAGTTGAAGTAGAAAGTGACGTGTTTCTTGCGGTAATTTGGGGTAAAAGGGTGGTGGGATAAACTGATTACGTCATGATATTATATAATTGATTATATAATGAGAAAAATTTACAATTTGCAGTATCTCGAGCCATCCCCGTATGGGAGTTGCAAAAATTTGATATTGATTATGTCATAAATATATACCTTTTTGTATGGGCATTACGCAATTTGCTCTGGCAGTAACAAAGTCTGCTCTGTCTGTAGGCATTCCCTGTCTATAACAAAGTCTGCTCTGTCTGTAACAATTCCCTTAACTTCAAGGGGCAGCTATTTGGTACACATCCACATTAACATGGTTAACAAAAACATACAATTTGGCAATTCAACTCAGCAATAGTTGCAAAATCTAGACAGAGCAAGATCATCTTTTGATGCTCAAATATATTAATTACGTTTCCCCATTTTCATAGGGAAAAGCAGCTAGTAAAACCGATGACGAGCTTGGCTTCCTCCAGTGTTATGGGGGAATTCGATTTTGAAAGAAAAGCTGGTGCTGAGGTGGCTTTGGGGTGTCCCAATTCTCATTGCCCACCGGCTCCTCTGAAAAAAATAGTTATCCAAAAAGTTCTGGTGGTGTGTGATTTGAGTGTACCCACTTACTATGCCAATTACTCTAGAACTGCCAAACTTAGACCACGTCCAGTAACACAGTGGTTAATCGACGTGCTAATGTTCATAAGATTATGCATCGATCGTCTGTCATTTCTTTGTGGAAACATCTTTGCACCTTATAGATATTACCTTCTACTTCCTAAAGAGGAGAAACATAAACACTTGCAATTCTACTCGTTTCTGACCTGTTCCCCATTTCCAGTTGCAGTAGCAAGTTGTGATCTTTTACATCAATGAAACACTTCTCAAGGACTTGTGATCATGAAAATCCAAAGCCTTTTAGTTTTGTATAATTTCTCTACAGCGAAATCGGATTTCAATAGTTACATATAGCGTTATACATATGTAACTTACAATCTTCAAACTCAAGTTATATCCTCAAATCAAACTATAATTAGTGCATCAACACAACATAAAACTTGCAATAGCTTAATATATACATACAAGAAGTTAGGTTGGTATTAAGACAAAATGGCTGCTGTTGCTGTGTCATCGAAAACTTCACATCTTTTCGCAAAGAACTTCTGGTCAACAGACGATTCTTCTTCAGATGTTTTAATAAACCATTTCCACCAAGGCAATAAAACAATGGAAGTATTATCCCAATTTTATAATGAACGTATTTCCATTGAGGAAGAGTACTCTCGTAAGTTGAGTATGTTATCAAGAAAGCTACCATTAGCCGCATATGAAGCATCTGGAACATTAAAAGAAAGTTTATTATCATTAAGTGAAGAAACCAAACAGTTGAGTGTTAGTCATGCAGTTGAAGCAAACAAGATCAACGAAGTCTTGTTAAGACCATTGGGTGAATTCCTCAGTGATATGAAAGCTAAAGGAAAATCTACAGAGACAAACGTCTCCAAACTGCTCAAGTATAAGAAGAATTTAGAACGCAAGGTTGACCAAACCAAGAAAAAATATGAATCAGCTTGGAATAAAATCAATAGTTATAAAACTGAACAGATCCTAATGGATGAGAGAGAAGCCACTCTGATACAATCAAAAATTCTCAAACTACAACAATTAATGATTTCACATCGTTCTGACTACTATAATCTAGTCAAAGAGTATAATGCATTACAGGAAACATGGAAAAATCAATGGTATTTAAGCTGTGAAAATTATCAATCATTTGAGGAAGATAAAATCAAATTTTTAAGGCAAAATATTTGGGAGTATGCTAATACAGTCAGTTCCACTTGTCTGTCCGCAGATCAAAGTTGTGAAAATATCCGTTTGTCTTTAGAAAACTGCAGTTACAGGAAAGACATCCCAATCTTTGTTCAAAATCATGGAACTGGTAATCAAATTGCGGGTGAAATGGAATTTATTGACTTTGCAAAAGGGCAGCAGTCAAGCAAAACTGGATTTATTTCAACTCGAAAGGTAAACACTGAAGATATTCAATTTGTTCAACAACAGGTTGAAGAGCATCAACAAGAGTTGGATAACAAGAGAAACCCTCCGCCTGAGTTAACTGCTGAAGAAGAAACTCATTTTGATCTGATTGATAGACGCGGAGAAACATTCAAAGAGTTACAGCGTCAAGCCCAATTGGAAGCTCAAGAAAATAAATCTCAAACAACTCATAATACTTTTTCTGAGCCAGGTTCTTACAAAGGCTTATCTGATTACTCTAATCCAACCTCTGTTTCAAGTTATGATGAACAAGACGGCCAATTAGCAGCTGCCCCCGTTGCCCTCAAATCTTCTGTTCAGACCTCAGTTTACTCTAATCCATTATTAAACTCGGTTACATCTGACGATAAGCCAACTGAACCAATCAATCTGTTTAGATACAAAGAGAAAAATGACAACCTGAACTCGAGTACAAGCACTAATCCATTAAGGGCTTACATGGCAGGAACATCTGTGGTTAAAAATTCAAACATGTCTAAATTCAGGGACTCCATGATGTCCGTTGATTCTCCAACTATGGTGAACAACACTGGTACTCAGCCTAAGCAGTCATCATACGAAAAACACACAAAAAGACATTCACTAGGGGACCTTTTAAAATTATCACTAGCACAGAAGGAAGCAGAGACTCAAAGGCAATCTAAAAAAGATAATATCTCAACAGCGACTCCAACAACACAAACTCTAATAAAAGAAAAGAAGACTCGTAAGTTTTCAGATTCGACGGATTTACAGCCGTCTTCATCTACTGAACCAGCAACGGCACATTCAAGGCTAGAAAAGGAAAAACAAGGGAAATTCTCAGGTTCGTCTATAAGAAAATCAAAATCTTCTGCTAACTTACAAACAAAGCACATCAACTACTCTAACTTACCTTCCAGATCCTCTGAAGGATATGAAGTTGTTAAGTATTCAAGAGCACAATACCATTACAAAGCCGAAATTGAACAAGAGTTAAGTTTCAAAAAGAAGGATATACTAATGATCCTACACCAACAACCCGACGGTTGGTGGTTTGCTGAAAACTTAAATACGGGAGAATCCGGTTTGGCCCCAAGTAATTATTTGGTTGACTTGTAAGTGTGAAAGAAACACCATGCAGGTTTATCATGTTTTGTATTTTTAGCGTTACTCATTGTTTTGTATTAGTTTTCACTTCTCTTATTTAGTTACTTATATAGACTCTTCTTTTTTGCCCGCAATCTATGGACTTTTTCAGCTTCTTATTGTTCTCCTTTTTTCATTTCTTGTTTTATTTCTTGCTTTTCAATCTACCTTATTCAATACGACAGGTTTAAATTACTCAAATTATTCAAGTAAAATGTCATTATAGATATTGCGTGTAAAAATTTCATTAACTGTCTATTTAACTTTGGTTACGGCGAAAAAAACCGATGAAAAAGAGTAATGATTGACTAGAATTAAATCTTTATAAATACAAATAACAAGCAGATAAATCAAACGAACAAATCACATAATTCCACTGATTTTCTTAGCGTAGTAGTAGCAGCACACGGCAAACAAACTCATGCCAACAACGATACCCCAGAACCAAACCAACCCTTCGTGGTCTTGTCCTGGGACAATACAGTTCATACCCCACAAACCAGTCACGATGTTCAGGGGTAGGACAATAGTACCCAAAATAGTGATCTTGCCCAAGATATCATTCATATCATTGTTCACTTTCGTCATATCAATGTTGATCTGGGCCAAGTAGTTGGAATGAGATCTTGCCAATAGTTTTTCGTAGTGATTCAAAGATTGCACCATTGTAACAATGTGATCTTGGATGTCACCCAAATACATCCCAATTTCAGATCTTGGTGCCACGTCCCACTGTTCGTTACATCTTTTACTAAACCCTTTGATAACGTCTGCTTTGAAACCAAGTAACCGTAAGAGTGACATAACACGTTTACGGCAATCCCCGATTCTTCTCAACATGTCACCTTTCCTTTTCCATGACAATATCTTTGTTTGTGCAGAATTAGAAGAGGAGGTTGATGATTGTGAACTTCTCGAACTTAGTGATAATTTATCGTATGCAACACCATGAACGGTCGAGTTCCTTCTTTTTCTTAGTTTAAACCAGATTTGATCGTCTTTACCTTTATCAACCTCATCCTCACTGAAATCATCGTCGCTTGATTCGTCATCTGAGTTCACTCCACTTTGCATTATTAGAATTGCGTCTTCAATGGCATTAACTTCATCCTCGATACTCTCTATCAACGGTGCATAAGCATCGGTAATATCGTCAATCAGCGCATAGCCAATCCAATCCGATGAAACTGTCAAGTAATCACGTAGTAAACGAGCACGACGACGAACATTACCTGAATGAGGTGTTGGCTTGAAGTGGAAAGTAATGACACCGTCTCTAAAGACAATAATGTACATATTCAAAGGTTCCAAATCACCATTCTTCGATTTTTTATTGAGTCTTGTTCTGGTTCTCTTAGACGCAACTGAAGCATTCATGTCACGTTTTTTGGAACTTAAACTTGAACTATCTCCATTCGTATCCTTTTGCTTCGTTGTTGTTATTTGTGGAAATAGATCTAGGATTTTTCTAAACCAGTCAAGTTTTCCATCTTTATTGTTGTTACCATTGGCATTGTCTAAATCAGCTTGTTGTAGCATCATTGCAGCTTTCTCCATTGCCTTTTTACGGTTATGGTGCTGTTGAACAACGTCAAACGACGTGAAACAAACTAAGTAGTAATCCTTGAACAATTCAACTTTCTCTCTTGTTTCTCCTAGGAAAATATCTTCTGTTGTCAAAGGATGGATACCAAATGCCTTTGATATTACTTTCATTTCTTCTTCAGTTGGATTTAAAATGTCGACCCAGAACGGTGCCACTGGTTGTTGAGGCTGAGTTAGCGTTGCTGTTATAGATTCTGTTTTGATTGATGGTGTTGGTGTGACTGTATTTGCAGCTATTTTGCTCTTTAATGAAGTTTGTGAACTTTGCAGTGGAACACCAGAATTTAAACTATTGAAAGGCAACTGTTGAGCTTGCGATTGGGCCGCCGCTTGACCTTGTGATTGTTGTTGACTAACTGGGCTTGGTTCTTTTGAAGGTTGTATATTGGATTGAGGAACAACTAACATGTCGTTCTCTCCTGTGGTTGAGGAATGGTTTGCGTAATGGCTAGCGAGGAACAAGTCGGCAAATGTCAGGCCATTATCCGCAACCAATCCTGAAATGTTTGTGGAATGAATGGTGTTCTCTAGATCTTCTCTGAAATAAGTAAACCTGAATTTCTCTTGTTTGGATTGACGATCTTGGAAATTGAGGAACGCTTCTGGAGTATTTGATCTCTTATTGTTATTCCAAGGAGTAGGGCGTATTTGTGGTCTTAGTCTACCCTCAAACAAGTCCGTTTCATCCTCAGTAGAGACCAGAAATGCTTCTGTTTCACTGAAGGAACCGCCATTATCGACGTTGGAAACTAGAGGATATTGAAACCCGACATTCTCATCGCCGTCTATTGTGGAGGCAGCAAAGGATGAAGTTCTTGATAATGCAGCAGAAGCCTCATTGATCTTTCTAATTTCTTCGGTCTCTTCTAAGGCAAATTCTTCTAACACTGAAATATCTGGCCACAATTTTTTTTTACCACCTTCATCTAAGGATTCAATCGGGAAACAAACATCATCTAATGAACTGACATTTGAAGATCTACGGGAAGACGGATTTGATGAAGCATACATGGAGTCATCTTCTTCTTCATCTAAACTCAAACTTGATGAGTCTCCATCAGGCATTGAAGTTGAGGTTCTTGGTCTATTCAATATTTGGTGATGTGAAGCTGAATTACCTTGTGATGAAGAAAACCTACGGTTTGTAGTTTGTCTTCTTGCCTGTTGGATCAGTTTACTATCACGACGAGCACTTGGAGATATCGATATGTTTGAGTCAAAATCAACTTCAAATGGGTTCTCGGAATGGTATTTGGTATGAGAAGAGGATGGTAATGGAGGTGATCTTGAGTTTGAGTGTCCAGCTTGTTGAAAGCCAGGTGGTTTGAACTGGGAGCTTAATTGACGGCGGACCTTTTTGGAGTTAAATTTTGTGTGACTAGCAGAGAGAGGTGTTTTATCCGTAGGATCTACATCTTCGGTAGATCCATAAGCTTTCGGATTTTGTTCTGATGAGTTGTTTGCTGATTTATTCTTCTTGAAGTAATAAGCAGGTTGGGGATTTGAAGTTGTTGCTGATTGTGAGGCGTCACCAAGTAAAGAAGTTGATGAGGTGGAAGCAGACGTATTCATGGTTACATTATTTAGCTTGCTTTTAGGTTTTCTGGATGATTGTGCACTTGTTGAAACAGGTGGTAGTATTGGGGTATTCTTATCGAAATAGGGTTGTTGTCTGTAATTGGTAGGCGAATTCTGAGCTTCGTAGTGTACAGATTTTGAGTGTCCTTTGGAGTAGTCAACACCAACAACAGGCTGACTGTATCTTCTGTGATCGTTTAAGTTATCTGTTCCGGATCCTGAACCGGCACCAGTAGAAGAATCCGAAGAGATATCATTATGTAACAGTCCCAATGCGTCAAATTCACCTTCATTGTGATGATTGGTTATATTATTGGACAATGAAGGATCGGTAGAAGCAATAGATTGTATTGACAACTTTGAGGAGCGTCTTCTCTGATGGGATTGGAATGATTGAGGTTCGTTTGGAGAAGTTATTTTTGAGTTTAGAGAAGAGCTGGCAGTAGCAAACTGGTCTGTATCTGTGCTAGGACTGGAGTCCTCTAACTTCGAATGATGATCAGCGGACTCGGATGACATTTTCTTGAGTATCAGGCAATTTGCTGCATAGAATCTGTATAATAATGGTGTCTAGAGGATAATAGATTAAGAGTACATGATAACAAGAGTGCAAGAACAGGAAGAAGAATAAAGGGGCTTTTGATGGGTCCAACAGATCAGATAAATCAAGCAAGTCGCATTGCCATTATTCCGTTATTGTTCTTAACCTTGATATTGGGCTGTTGTGAAACTGCGTCGATTGTCTGTCAGGATGCGTCGATTGAACACTCTTTGATTACATAATTGATGATGTCATCCCGGGCCGTGTTACCACCCAAAGATCTTTCAAAGAACCAGCGAGTGAAAATTCCTCAATTGGAACGGCCGAGAAACAGAGAGAGTTGATGGTGTTGTAGCAATGGTTGCACTTCAACAGAATAATGGTTGACATCCCAGTTCTATCTATAAAACATTCACAATACACGCTCATAGTTACTATTCCCTAAATACATACACTAACATAGTGAACGGTCCCAGTTGCTTCAACTTTATCTACTTTCCCCTAAAGTTGACCTGAAAATTCACATTTCTTCTATTAAATAGAGTTCCAACTAGCATAAACATTCTTACACTTAGACACGCTTGGAACACATAGATAATTCTTGTAAGTCAAAAGGATTCATCCATATAAATAGATAAATACTTCTTCTTTGAAAAGATCAAAACATCAATTATCAAACGATTCACACATCCATCAACCAAAGCAGTCAACAAAAGTTTGTTTGTATTGCTCTCTCCCATACAAATTAATCACATTTAATCAAATCTCCAAAAAAAAAATTACCCGTTCCCGACTTGCCCCTCATTTCTGATACCCCAGAATTAATCACTTTATAATACTTTCTTTCTTTCTACATTCCCCTTCCTAATGTTATCTCTAGAATCAAAAAGACTGTTATCGAAATCGGTTCTGATGCCAAACTCAAAGGCAAGATTATCACAATTACAATCGCATATAAGAGCAATGGCCACATCTTCTACTGAGCCTGCTGAGGTTGAATTCTCAGTTAAAAACACTGCGAGAATCATATCACTAAACAGACCATCCAAATTAAATGCCTTGAATGAATCAATGTGTAATGAGATCACCCCAAGATTAATTGAATTCTCAAAATCCAAAGCCAACAACTTGATTATTTTAAAATCAAACTCTCCAAAGGCTTTCTGTTCTGGAGGTGATGTCATCCAATGCGCCAAATACAACTTGAACAATGAATTTCAGAAATCAATTGACTTCTTCCAATCTGAATATTCTTTGAACTACTTACTTTCCGTTTACAACAAGCCAATCGTTTCATTAGTTAACGGTATTGCAATGGGAGGTGGTGTTGGTTTAGCAGTTCATGGTCCATTCAGAGTTGTCTGTGAAACAACCAGATTCGCAATGCCTGAAACTAACATTGGTTTCTTCTCCGATGTTGGTACTTCTTTCTGGTTACCTAAATTGGATGGTAATTTAGGTTACTACCTATCATTAACCGGTGATGAGTTAACTGGTTTGGACACATTAGTTGCTGGTTTCGGTACTCATTATGTTCCGACAAGTAGATTTGATGAATTGATTGAAAGATTATCTGGTTTAAATTTAGAAGAATTGTCTGTTAGCAAAAGAGAAAAGCTATTCAGTGATTCTGAAGAGTTCTACTCTATTGTCAACCAAGCAATTGAAGAATTTACAGAAGATATTCCATCTCACCATCAATTCAAATATACCGCTGAAAACTTAAAGACGATTGAAACTTGTTTTGATCCAAAGAAGTCTAAAACAGTTGAAGACATAATTATCGCATTATCAAAGGACGGTTCTGACTTTGCTTTGGCCACCATCAAGAGTTTAGAGTCAAAATCTAAGGTTTCTTTAGCAATATGTTGGAAATTACTAACTACAAACTCAACTCAAACAATCAGAGACTCTCTATCAACCGAACTATCAACAGCTGCAAAGATGATGATTGGTTACAAGCCAAATGATTTCACAGAATACATTTTAAAGAACTTGATCAACAAGAAATCAGAGAACCCTGAAGATAAGGTTTTAGTGCCAGCTTTTGAAACTTTAGAATCAATTCCTGCTTCTTTAATCGATGAATTGACCTCTTCTGATGTTTACAACCCTGAAACATCATCTTTGAAAACTTCCACAGAAGAAGCCATCAACACATTGTCAGAAACTAGATTGACTAGACCACCTGCTGACTTGAAACTTTCCCGTAACTATACTACTTATCCTTCTGCCATGGGCTTGCCAACACAGTCTGAAATCGAAGCTTACATTAAAGGTGACGATGATAGCAATAGACAATACTCTGTTACTTTCAAAGAAACTATCAAGTACTTCAAGGGTAAATACGAAGGTAAGAATGGTGTCTACTGGAAGGTTAAGGAAGTTTTAAAGAGAAAGACCAAATCTAGTGAGTACGGTGATGAATACTTGGAATGGGTGGATTAAGGGAGTTGAACTAATGGTGCAAAAAATAAAGAATATCCATTGATTTATCTTTTGTCTTCGTTTCTTATCCTATTAAGTCTCTCTTTGAAATTTTGTATATAGAAGTTTTTGTGTTTAAATCTTTTTTTTTTAATCGTCAAATATTGTTTATCATTCTTACAGTTCCTTATCATTTTATTTCTATCCATAATTTATCTTAATTATGAGTAAATTGTTAATTCAAATTATAAACTGTACCGTAAGAAGTTCGGATTCAGGGAGCCTGTTCAAGTTGTCTTCCAGTCCACGTAAAATTAACGGCCTGAAATTTAACTGAAATGCGAGGGTGTATAGGATTTGTTTGTTAACATGGCAATTCACTTTAGTATCTTCAAAAGGTTACGGTAGTATTATGCAATCACCTACTATCATATTATTTCAATTTTACCCTGACTATGACGACGAAAAGCATCCAGAACGATAACGAACTGGTACATAAGAATGAGATTTCTAAGAAAAACTACCCAGAACAGCCATCATTGGAAAAGCGCAAATCTTCAACTACGAAAGAATCGCCAATATACAAAATTCCACTATCTGATAGATATGTTTTAGTAATAACAAACCTGGGTAATAAATTCTACTACGATACGGAATTAAAAGAATCAATTTGGCAACTACCTGACATTGCAACGCAGGAAATTGCCAGTGTTAACGACGTTAAGAATGAAGTACTTTGTTTGATTGCAATATCTAGGGGTTTGAAAATGGAGAGAATACATGTTGATGTTCATTTGATAAGAGATAAAATTCGAAATCTGCTTGGTTCTCAAAAAAATGAGCAAATTGACGAGGATGAAGTAATGGATGTTAGCAATGATCAAACTGAACCAAATCACGTTGAATCAAATCACGTTGAAGATGACGAAACTGGCGAAATTATAAAAAATGATGCAGTTAATAGTGTTGGACTTGATCTGGGTTATGGATCTCTGTCGGATGATAATGAATCAAGTGAAGATGATGAAGAAGATGATGAAGAAGATGATGAAAATGATCAACAAAGCAAAATCGAACGTGTTGATGAAAGTACAGCAACAGCAACAGCCACTAACGACAAAGCATTTGATTCGTCGAGGACAGAAAAGAAAGTCACTGAACATCCTGACTCTAATACTAATTCTGAACTTGAATCTGAGTCATACTCTGACTCAGAAGACGATGAAGCTGGAGGATTAAACTTATCGGACTTAGAGTCTATCGCATCGGCATCCAACAACGAAGAAGACAAAGAAGAGCAACAAACACAGAATACTCAAAGATACGAGATGAATCCAAAGTATTTACCATTCTTACAACTATTGACGGACTTGAAAATAGATCCATATTCAACGTACGAATTGGAATATGAGAATTTTATCAACAATCCGATATTTTTGAAGTTGGATAACGACAACAAAAACGAGCATCTCAGTGGTGGTGATATTAGGATTAGGTTGTTTGATTACTGGTGTCAGATGTCTGCTAAACACGACGGTGATTCATGGGTACCAAATTCCAGTGGTTTGAATGAACAAGGGGATGATTGCAATGGCGCTGATGATGAGGAGGAGAAGGAGAATAACGATGACGATGATGATGGTGATTTACACAAGTATATAGCGTTCCTACAATCCTGCAAACCCATTAAACAAAAATACTACTTCGATTTCAAAAGGACAAATAATAAAAATCAAGAATTTCAATCGTTGAAAGATTTACCAGCTTCACAAAAAGAGTCAATCTTTAAAAAGTTCATCAAATTTACCAAGAATACAAATCAGTCATCGTTAATTGATGGTATTATTAAAACTATTGCTAATTCGTCGTCGTTTAAAGCGTTTAAGAAAAACCAACAGCAAGTTCCCGAGTTGTCTGTTGGTAACGATGATTATGAGTGGAAGGTTGTGTTGAAAAAATTCAAATCAAGTGGATTTAATGTTGGCGACGTTTGTGTTGAGTATTTGTTTTTGAATGATGATAACGACAAGAAACGGGTTTTCTTGGCTTTGAATAATGAGATTCATAGGTAAATGCCAAATGTATATAGAGAGAAATAAATAGCTTGAAATAGATAGTAAATTTTACAATTCGACTGCAAGTGCTTTGTCTTCTTACTGATGATGCAATGAAAGCAGCTGGTGTGTGAGCTATACGAATAAATAATAAACCGAATTTTAACCTATAGATAAATCAAAAACTAACAGAAAAAACAAAACAGATAAAAAGTGCAAATAAAACACATATCAGAAAAGCAAGAAAAGGAACAAACAACAACACAAAAAAATATAGATGAGAAGTTAGAAAGTCGAAACAAAAGAATAGAGATACAACAGCAACACAATGAAATTTAAAATTAAACGTAGAATAATGTACAACAGACAGACCAAATTGAATTAGAAAATTACAACCTAGTAAACTAACAACCGGTCAATGAATTTTTAGGGAATGTGTAACCAGCCATCTTCCAGCTGGTATGGTTATTGTTTTCATACGCTGCTAGATGGTTTTGAATATAATCATAGGTCGGATAATCAGCAGGATCACAAGTGATACTGACCGAATCGTTTGGTTGATAAATTCTAACGTAATCAACTGCCATTGTTGATGGGAATTGAATGGATGGCCAATCGATAAAAGCCCAGTTATTAGAAATACCCAAGTTTAGAACCATTGACATTGGTTCCTTTGAAATACGTCTCCAGTCAATGTTACCATTTGGAGCTAATGCATTGGCATAAACGGTGACAGTTGGATCATTACCAACAAACCATCTACAATAACCAGAAGTGTCATCATTCAGATATTCATAGGCGTAGTTTTGAAATCTATGTAATCCATCAGAACCACGTTCATACCAAGTCGTATTCAAAGTTGTAATACCCGAAACAGCTTGTTGATATGGACCACCAGCGTATGTGTTCATAGTAGTAACGGATAAATTGTTGATTTCCACAAAGCTATAGTCAGGCATGTACCAAATATCGAAAGGAGCAATTTGCATCGATTGTGAAGCAACACCACATCTAATACCAGTATCAACTTCACCTTCAATAACATCAAGCTCTGGTGCACCTCTACCGGTACCTCTGTTTGGGTGATCTTCGCCTGGACAAGTACAAGAGTTTAATTTCTGACCTGGTAAATAAGAAATACCATCTGGAGAAGATTGATTGGCAGTAATACCAGCATCACAAGCTTCATAAGAATAAGGCCAAACACCATCAGTAGTTGCCATATAACCAGGTCTACCCAAGTTACCCATTGACCATAGACCTGGCCACAGACCACTAACGTTACCATAATTTGGCATTCTAGCAGAAACTTCCATAACACCTTGAGTAAAGCACATTCTATTCCATGAATGAAGAGCACCTGATCTATAGAATAAGTTATGGTTTTTGTAAGCATCCAAACGGAAAGTGACCGTACCTTCGGTAGTGGTAACAGCATCAGGATCGTACCATTCTAAATCGTTTGTAGCAGCATAATGGATATCTGGGGCATACCAAAATTGATCGTCACCTTCATAGAATGTTCTGCCCTCAGCATTAAATTCATCAGAAAAGACTAATTTCCATAAAGAGCCATCTTTGGCCTCTCTAGTTAGAGCGGAAGAAGGAGTATCAGGATCAACCAAGTTAGTTCTAATGGCACTCAATTGAGGATAAACGTATTCTGATAACAGAGTATAACTGTCAAAGTAAGGCTCGGAGGAATGGTGATCTGTCACACCAGAATAAGTTAAAGCAGGTAAAACGACGAATAAAACCATTGCACCCAGAAGTAAGAAGAGACAGCCAAGTAATGCTGAAATTGACTTACGATCCATATTTTTAAAATCATTGCGGAATCTATGTTTTTCATAGTCTGCATCAGCTATTGGATCCGGATTGTGTAAATAATCGTCTTCTTCTTTTTCATCTATATGCAGAGGGAAAGAAGATGCAGGATATCCACCAAATGGAGAAAAATCTGTATCAACTAAAAATGGATTTGAAGACTTGTCAGATTGTGAAGAAGAGTCGCTGTATCTTTTATCGTTGTGAAGTAAACTAGTTTTTGAGCCAACAGATTGCATTGAAACAGCTCTTGAACCAGTTAAACCTTGTGGGTATCTATCATATTCTTGACTAGTTCCATTTTTGTTCAAGTTATTTGAAGATCCAAATGGGTTTATTATGGAAGAGGAGGAATTTTGATAACTTGAATTATAATTATTCAAGGCACCTTGTGGATTGATTATGTTCTTCGAGTCTGAATTTGAGGAAGATTCGTCATAACTTTGCATTTCATATTCTTGGTTGAATGGATCAGAAGAACCTTCGCTTGAATTTGAGTTTGACTCCATATGAGGAGATGTCGAAGTTAAATTTCTAGCAGACATTTTTTTCTTTGAATATTGTGGAATATATATGGAATGAATAGAAAGGTATGTAGATATAGTACGAGCAAATAAACAGTAGGCTTGTTTTGTTGTTATTTGTTATTTATTTTTTCAAAAGAGTGTAATGATTTAAATCACAACTAATACTATCGGTAGTGAATGAAATTGAACTGAGAGTGTATATGTATAGACTATCAACGGATGGACAGACAAAGTCAATTAATTGATGTGGGAATAGTAAAGAATACTAAACAGATGGATGTTCTAATTTGGGTGTATTCAGTGGTATATAAATGTATTAGAAGATTGACTTGAAACTAATTAATCAAATACTGAGTGCAACTAGTGGTAAGGTGAGGTTATTATCTTATCGAGAGAGATGAGTATGTATATCTATATGTAAATCTATAAGTATCCTTATTTGAGAAGAAGTACGTTAACAAGTGAAAAAGGCTTTTGATGATGGTATGTGGCGAGAGTTTGCAAAGTTCAAAGTGTTTAAACTAAGAGGGTGTTCGAAAAGAATTAAGAGACAAGACAAAGTAAGCAACTACAGAGTTCTGAGTTGTTCAAAGAGAGCATAGCCAAAGCCTCTTCAAAAATACATTTTTTTCTGCTGCTGCTGCGCAAATCACCAGAAAAAAAGAACCTTCTGTGGCTGGGGATTTGTGCTGGTCTCTCAGGCATATCCCAGCTCTCCACCACTGCGCGTTTCAGTTTCTAACCCACCTCTCCCCTGTGTTTCGTTGATGACTCCATTCTGCCCCACCGTCTGCCAGTCTGCCCAGCTATTTTATTTACTTCACTAGCCACCAGCGATCTGATCGTGTTTTATTTTGTTTTGTTTATCCGCTATTGTTTATGCTTTCCTCACCAAACCCACCATTTGGTATATTATAGATCCATTCGTAACAAACAGGAATCCCATCTCACTTTTATCCCATTCCACCGTCCCTTACCAAATACAAGCCATAAACATTAATCATTTCCATATATAATGTATTTGTATCTAGAGGTAGGTTTCTACATCCTTTGTCCACTTAGAAAATCTTATGCTGTGAATAATCTCTTTTCTTGGTCATCATACAATACATTCACTCCTTCAAAGTTATTTTTAGAATTATTTTTTTTCTTGTACAACCCAATTCTTTGATTTCCTTTCTAGTTCGCTTTGTAACGATCTATCCTTTTTCAAGATTTGTTGTTTAATATGGCAATTATCATCCTTGTTGTTAGTTCAACATAGTAAAACAATACACTATTCAAAAGGTGATTCAATTTATTAGCGACATTGCATATCCATATCCATTCCAACATGTCAATTCTCACTCCGATTCAGGGAAGATTGGTTTCTAACTATTATCTTTTTAACCTTTTGACACAGGACAATCTGAGCCGCCAAGTAGTAACAATCCAGTACCCAATCCAGAACATATTTTATTTTATATAGTTGAATTATCTTAAGCGCTTTGTAATTTGTTCAAAATTTGCTTTACTTCAGTCCTTTGAGACTTTTACCTTTAACTCTGATTCTCCGTTTATAATAAACCATTATGAGCTTTAAATTTATATTTAATACAATTTCACTTCTTGTACTTCGTATATAATCATACTTCAAATTGATGAAAGGTTGCTATTACCAAAACCTGTAGATTACACAACAAGTCTTGAAACCCATCATTCAAAATTTATGACAAATGTTTTGTTCCAAAGCGGCTCATAATTACCCAAAAAGAACAAAAATTACTGGTCCACCGGTTAGATTAGATGGATTAGATTTCTTCCTTTATGAAGTTCTCCAATTCGAGTTTAAGGGTTTGCAAACAGTACGAAAATCAACTTCCAGACATTTTTTATTGACATACAGGAGGAGCAACTTTTTTTCCAGCAACGAGGGGTAATAGATTTCCTGCTTCTTGGCTTACTTGACAACTACCTGTGGCAACAAGGTTTTTGGTCTAATAACGTATCCTCTTCTGCCTACTCTAATATGGTTATTGCTTCGCAAAACACCAAACTTATCGATTTACATTAGCTCATGAAAATTGTTAAATTAACTATATAATTTGTCGTTCTAAATCTATTTACAAGTCGTCCAATATAAACGTCCAGCATCAAATTAATAAAGGTAGTATAACATGTCCATACAGAAACGCACGACCACGGATAAGACCTTATAGCATTATATTTTTTTCAATTATTTACTTTCAGCAGCAACAGTACCGTCATCACCATTTCTATCTGCATATTCGATTTCTTCAACTTTAGCTTTGTCAGTTGCATAATTGTAAATTGAAAATCCTAAGACTGAGAATAAAATTGAACTGCTCATAATTTTGAAGATCATTTCCGGCAAGTTCAAATTTTTTTGATCTCTTGGACCCCAAACACCATAAGAAATGTAATAAATTGCCTTTTTTTCATCGGAGCTCAGGAAATTCCAACCGAATTGTTGTTTAATGTTTAAATAATTGATTATATCCAATTGATCTTCACTCGGTAAACGCAACCATCTGTTCTTTAAATCAGAAACATCAATCGAATATTCTTCTTCGTTGATTGCTTCATATTCTTCTTCAGTGGGAGTCGATATATCTGATGCCTTTGTTGAAGCTGATCTAACAGGAGTCGTTATTGATATCGTTTTAACAATAGGCTTATTGAACTTAAACGCT
This sequence comes from Ogataea degrootiae, assembly GCA_019232045.1. Lineage (NCBI taxonomy): Eukaryota > Fungi > Ascomycota > Pichiomycetes > Pichiales > Pichiaceae > Ogataea > Ogataea degrootiae. The sequence continues at coordinate 84,421 of JAHDIT010000016.1, forward strand.
GATTCTGGAACTCGAGTAAAAGAAGGGCGAAGCCTTGATTTTCTTATTATTGAAGTTAACATTATATAAGGTCTAGTATTGTTTTGAATGTTTTGAATTATATCTGGTTTTCCTTTATATTGAAGCACTAGGGGTTTGTCAATTGATAAAGGTTAAATTAACCTGGATATCTTTTCAACTGACAATACATACATGAAAGATGATGGATCCAACCTTTAGAAAAAAATTACTTAGAGCGAAAGCCACAAATAAGAAAGGGTGGCTGGTGAAACCATTATAAACAAGGCTGGTGATACAATTAAAAGTTTTAAATTTGGGGGTACGTTTCGACTTTCGGAAGATTTCACACCATAAGTTTGGAAACCCATCGTCGGAAGGTCCCAATGCCATGATCTGTTTCGAAATTTAATATAGGTTGCTTATATATATTCTAATTAGCAGCAAAATATTGTACATACAAAGTCACTGGACACCTTTTTATAGATAAGTATGAATCATCCAGTCCAAACGACTTTATTATCAAAACAGAAAACAGGGATATATGTTGTTGCTATTTTGGCAAGAACTTTTGGAATTTATTTCTCGAAATTCATAGTTAAACCGTCTTCAAAGAATTTCCCTACCTTAAAAGATTAGAGTTTTTTATTTTGTGTATCTATGGTTGTCAGCTTATTTTATAACATTAATGGCTAATTATGTTTCCATATAATTCCCAGTATTGTGAATTGGATTTGAGACCACGGTCTATTCAAAATACCCAGTGCAACACAAGACACAACCAGAGCATTTTGCAGAGATATGAATCTGCTACAGACATATATATATATATACATATATAAGATCAGGATAGATACCGATACGGTATACAACACTTCAACCCAGCCGAAATTAGGGTGTATTTATTCCTGATCCATCGTCCCCCACACCTCGCACCTGTCACAAACCCCCCAGTCTCCCCTCTCAGTCATCCACCAGCTAAACCGCTTCGCAGCAAAGTAGAATATAACGGCTTTTGCTTGTGCACTTGAGCACTTGTTGGGGTCACCAGCGGTAAACAAATACACGGTTTCTTATTTATAACTTGAAACCTAATTCTTTTCTTGCCATCGTCCTCTTCTTGAATACACCATCCCTTGCAAAACATCTGGTTTTTACCTAACGCAAACTTCTCAATATCGCCTACAAATATATATATCCACATATTTATTCCTCGTATTTTCCGTATCAGTTTCTCTTTTGACTCCTCTAACCGATTCTCTTCGTTAGCCTCTTGTTGTATTTTACTAGGCCCCCAGCAACTCATATTTATACCTTCAAGTATACCAACAGATTCCCATTTGATCCCCTATCATATTCCTAAACCCACTCTTTCTTTACCATTAACTTCAATTTAGGACCAATTCTCAACTTTGAACTTACTTCCATACTATTCCCTTATCTTAACGCCACAAATCAAACCGCAATCATCAATAAAATTCCTTATCTTCTATATACACTCTGTCTTATCGGCTTGACCTTTTCAACTACATTAACCACTACACTACATTTCACACCTTTCCTCTGTCTGAACCTTAACTATACTTCTTATTCTCAATAAAGCATTCCCAAAATCATATACAATGCTTCTGCAATCTCAAAAGCAGAAGATAAAAGTCCAAAGCCAATCGGACAACGATACAGATTCTAAACAAAACGCTTCTCATACTATTCCAACGCCATCCGGGCTTGAGATTAAAACCGCTGCACCAATCTCCAAAACGTTCAACGATTCAAATCCTATGTCAAGGATTAACTCTGTGAATGAGTTAACTTCGAAAATGAAAAGATCCGAAGGCCTTTTGTCTCCTCATCAATCGGTTTTCCAAGCACTACAAAACCCAGAATTGGATTTAGAAATGACTCAAAATGATTGGAACAATCCCGACAGTTTCTATAAGAATAATGAGTTTTCAATAACTTCCTGGCAATCTGTTTCGGGATTAGGCGACTTGGCACCTGGTAACTACAGCAATAACAACAAGAATTTTACAATCAATGCAAGCTTGAACAACCCTTACAGCAGAATCATGTCAAATAAGAGCAAACTCAACTCACCAAACGTGGGGTCTGTATTATCGAGCTCCGATAATGAGGATAGAAACATCGAAGACTTAAACGTTCAAACTTCATCTCACAAGGTCATTGTTTTTGATTCTGGTTCTGATGATGACGATTCTGATGCTGCAGACGATGCTAATGAAAGAGGTTCGAATTATGACGAGGATGAGGACGAAACTGTCGACTCTTCTACTATCGTACCGTCATTTGTTATGCCTAGGGTGTCTATTCCGAGTCTAACTGATGACGATCTTGGTTTGACTAATAACTATAGTGCCACTATTGTTCAATCCTTCAATTCTGGCGTTAAAACCAAGACTGATGACAGTTTAAAGATCAAAGTTCAAGTTGTTGGCTCATTAAAAGACACATTGATCGGAAGGTTAAAATTTTATCGCAAGACTTTGAACAAAATTGAGTTTACCAACCAAAATCCAAATTTGATTATACTTTTGGTTAACGAAGACAACTATCTACTACCCAATCTAATCAACAGACCGTTCATCCCAATCATAATCAAAGGGGAAGAGGTTGATCATTTTGAAAGCCGTTTGTTCTCTTCGTCCCAATCAGGCAATAATAATTGTACACTTTTCAAGAACCTAATGATATGCGAGCCATTGAGATTGACATCAATTGAGGATGACTTGATATCGTTAATTGAATTCTTAACAAATATAAAGAATGGTTCTCAACTGGAAGAAGTTTTACAGACTATTGAAGATTCGTCAAAATCAATTGACAGTGATGAACCAACATCTCTACCATTAAGTCAAGTTAATTCAATACTGATTGATAACTCAACATTAAGTTTGAGGAAATCAATTAACAAGAAAAAACACAAGAGGAAACAATCTAGAAAGATGTCGCAGTCTTCAACAAAGAGAAGACAGAGCTTCAAATCGATATATAGTCACGACAGAGTAAGTGAAGAGAGTATATCTGTGGATGATGATATCAATGGCACTAGGGATTACAATGCTGTAAAAAACAGACTACTTATGGGTATTACCGTTGGCGTGGTTAGTTTAACAATTGTTTTGATCTGGAAGGAGCTTGTTTCTCAGTCACAATCAAACGACGAATCCTTGTCGAAGGGTTTTACAACTATGGGCTCTGGTGGTCAGTCAAGATTTAGAAGATTGTTTTTTGCTTCTGGTTCAGCGACTTCGTCAAGCACAATAAACTCCTCGAATTTTCCTGTCAGTTCAAGCGACATTAATTCAATACCAGGCCCATCTCCATCTCCAGGTTCTTCTTTAACTCTTGTGATTTCAACTTTATACGATTCTGCATCAAATGCAATTCAACAAATAAGATCACCAGGGGCTATTTCTACTTGTGATTCAGCTTTATCTACTAATACAACTACTGGACCAAGCGACTTGTTTTTCAATGGTATCGATGTGATCAAGTATGAGCTTGAAGCACTTGGTAGAATGTTATTCACTTCTGGAATTCTTTGGATTGAAAGAACTAAATTGACTCTATTCCATCTAATTAGTTTGAGTGGTGACTATTTAAACAAATAATCCGAGACTTGTTTGTGGTTGGAGTTTTTTATATCTTTTTTGTTTGTTACTTTTATTATTATTATTCGGTACAGCTATATATATAAATATCTACCATATGGATTTTAGCTGTGAACTTTTTTATTCTGATTTGGGTACATATATACATATATGTTTTGGTGTTTTCTTTTCCTCTTTCACTTTTGTATTTTTTTCCCAAGATTATTTTTGGCAAATTGGTTTGACATGACATTGGTTAAATGTTTCATTAATGGGTTTTTTCTTCGTTCATTTTTGGTTGTGCTTTTTTCTTTCTGGCTATAGTTATATCTTTTTACTATCCACAGTGGAACTTGTGGTTAATTTTTTTTCTATTATACTGTTTAAAGGAAAGACTCGGCATAGTGTTTCTTACTTTATTGAATAATACTTATTTATGGCTTTTATATATGTATATATATATACATATCTATTGTATGTTTTTGTACTATTCCCTTCTTTTATATACTTATGACTTACTTTGTTACTATAAGAGTACATTAATTGCTCGAAAGAGAGAGGAAAAACCTGTCACAAGATCTTATCAGAGACCCTCCTGCGTTTCAAGGAAGACAAGCGATAACACTGATTTTAGCAAATCCTGGATGTTCGTATCTATAAACTTTTTGCTAGTAATTATCGTTAGTCAAAGGGTTCCAATAAACCTGTCTCAAAGCTAGCCTTTATTGGTAATCAGTTGCTCGTGTGGAACCAAACCCCAGCAAAAAAGGAGGGATTAAATTCAAATTCGTGGGGAACGAGAGCCACACAACCGCACCCTCAAAGAAGCAAATGTGGGGTGATTCAATTGTCTTGCGATAATCGTATTGGCCCCTGTAGTTGGTTCTAGCAGCATACAGTGCTACGGACAGACTGACTGGCTGCAGTTAAGTTTGCAGCTCAGCCCTGTGATGTGATTGGAGCACAGTAAGAGCATCACACGAGAAATCACAGATAGAGAAATCACAGAGACACACACAGCAAGAGAATCCAGGTTGATTCAAGTGGGTCGTTTGTGTGTTTTCCGAGACGAGCAGAGAGTATAAATACCTTGCGCCTTCCTTATCTGTTTCTTTTGTTATCTCTTGTGTTCCATTCATCTATATACCAAGTTTTCTGCTATATCACGATCTTTAACTGTACATAACGATAAATACATGTGCACATCTGTATATATATATGCGCACCGTCCACTTATCTTCAACTAATTGCAGATAAAAATCCCTATACCCTCAAATCAAGAGAAACGAAAAACAATCTCACCTCCCCTTTTCACCACATTTAAAAGAAACACTGTTTCCCACTAATAATCTAAAGATACCTGTCTAATCCAAGCGTAAACTCAAACTTGAAAAAATCAATTGGCAATATGGCCGAGGAACATTACTCTTTTCCAACAAACAATCCAGTACTATTGATATCGGACCCAACACAAGGCTCAAACTTTGAAGAGGAAAGCATATCCCCCAAAACATTCCCATCAGCGTCTACATCATACCATAGAAAACACAACAAGAAATACAGTAATACTACTGAATCTCCGACTTCCCATCGTATGAGCCACCACTATCACCGTAGAGGTGACAGCCAATCATCTTCAGACTCTGACAGCGCCAACAGCACCAGCAATGCATCCCCTATATCCACTAATGACACACAGCGTTGGTTGAAATATCAAACTGATTTATCACCGGTGAAGACCCCAAAATCAGCGGATCCAGCTCAAATGCCCTCTCCAATTGAAGAAGCGGTGGACTCTGACGCTTTGTCTGGTGATAACGGAGAGCCCGATGTTCCGAAAATTGCAACACCGTATATGGCTCCAAAGGGTAGCGTCCCTTTTATTGCCTCGATAGTGTACTTCAAAAAAAGACGCACAATTTCTTCTGGCATTCCAACTATTCCAGAAAATGAAGTTTTCTGCAATGGTGCTGATGCTGGTAGTGACAATAGCAAAAATGACGACCAAGAATTTTCGGATAAGGATGTTATTACAAAGACAGAATTAGACACACTGAGGTGCAAATTTGGTAACATCAAACTACACCATCATCACCATGGCCGTCATAAATTGGATCCAAGAAGAACTAAATCTCTATCTCATTTAACACCACTTGGGGAAGCAACTCAGGAAATCAAGAAGGATAATTTACATTTGAAAACCGCTGCAAAAACCGTCAAAGAGGCTTTAAGCTGTTACAGATTTGGATCACCAAGTAACGGTAACAAGAATCAGCGTGAAAAACCACAGATATCTCCTTCGGTCTCTCCGTTGACAGAAGAACCCACCATTACAGCTATCACTAGTCACGGCTCTGAAAATTCAAACGACGAAATTTCATCTGAAACAGATGAATCTCTATTTGACCGTGTGTTAACAAGTGATAATAATTATGGTATTAATAACACCGATGATGATGCATTTTCACAATTGGAACATAGAATTGATCACCAGAGAAGAATGAGTAGTTCCTGGTTTGACAAGGAATTAAAGACTAACAAAAGTCACGTTGGTGGATCGAATTCACCTCCTTTCGACAGTGATCATGGTGCACTTCAAATCGGTCAACATGACAGTCATAATCATCATGATCATCATCAGCATGATAATCATCACCATAAGCATCATCACCATCACTATAAAACTACACCAGATGATGAAGAAGCGTCAAGACAGCTTAGCCCAAGCAGCACTATTACTGAACATGCCACCAGCGGTGCGGGCACTGATGACGAAGGTACTAGTGGCACTGTTAGTAAGAGCACCCAAAAGAGAGGCAAGCACCAAAGACATTTGACGTGTGCTATGGTTTTTACCAAGCCAAAGGTTGTTGAAATTTGAAACGAAGCTTTGGTGAATTAATGAATAAATCAATACTAGTTGTATATATCTCTAAATAGTTTATCTTCTCTAATATCATCAAAATAAAAATTTGTGGGGAGAAAAGATAAACACGGCTGTGTAGAAAGTGAATTAGCACGCGACGCGTTTTTTTTCTTCCGTCTGTTTAGTTTTCATCTTTCGGTTATTTAAAAAAGGAAGGTGCACCACACCGTTTTGGTTGTCGTTAAACATTGCACTGATCTGTGAGTTGTAGACCGATAAGTAGCAATAGCTTTTGTTTTTGGCCTAGCCTGGCCTGGAGGAATATCTAAATATTATTTTTGCTTGCAATCACAAAATTGCAAACGAAAAATGAATCCGTTGTTACCATTGGCCTACGATCAATCAAGATCAACGCAAACAGACCGAACACCGTTATTAGTTACACCCAAAGACCGTTATTTGAGAGACATTAATTCCCATTCGAAGGTTCATGGTCAACAGCAAATATCAACCAATTCTACTACTTCAACCACAGCCGCCAAACAAATGATGCCACCAATACCCGGAAATAAGAGAAAGGCCCACAATCAACTGTCCAAGGAAGATGAAGACCTAGGCGCTGAATACGAAAACTATCACCGAAAATACCATCGGCTAGAAGATGATAATGATGACTTTGACGATGATGATGATGATGAAGTCTCTGAGGTTGGAGGTAATTTTTGTGGCGAGAGTAAAGACTCTACTTATATGCCCATGATACACAGATCCCCATCCAAGAAAAAGATTCATTCTGATACATCTGATTTCCCAATGTACTCCACTAGTTCATCTTTGTACATCCCACAACAGAAGCAAAAACAAAATGCCAGTGAGAGATACATTACTGCAAACACTACAGTTTACAATCCTTACCTGAACACCAGTGACATGATGAGGTCTTCTGATGCCAACCATCCAGAATGTTTGGAACGTCCATTACCATTTGGAATACCGAGTTCACCAACACATCAACCAATCGAATTTATGAATACGCAATGTACTTTGACTCATGAATTAGTTGAAGATTTTCACATGTCAACCGAAGAGCAACGCAATAACTACACGAATAATAACAGTAATGATATACACATTACATCAACCACTGACGTTGTTGGCATGACCAACAGTAACAGATTACCTTCATCTCCTCCTCTTTTCCCAATGTCTCAATCTACACTAGTCGGTAACCAAGACAAACCGTTCCATTCCCTATCTAGAAACTCTTCCAATTTAGCTGAACCAATGAGAAAAAGACAGAAGCTACCAGACAATCTTTTACAAACTCAACAATCCATTTTACAAGATCAACAACTTAGCCATGAAAAGTTAGCGTTGGATAGAGACGGCAAAGTTTATGGAATTCTGTTACAAGATTCAACTTTCCCTGAAGGTTATTCACCAAGTTTGTATGACGATCCTACATTTTTCGTTGTGAAAAACGCTGAACCTGCCAGTCTACACGCCTCTGAACTTATTACAAGTTTGTTCGATAGAGATCCAGACCAATCAAACGTCACATATACATTAGCCCTTGAAAACATTGGATTGAATACACTTCCAGAACAGATTGCAGATTTCAAGGATTTAGTGATTTATGGTATGAATGGAATTATCAAACCGGTTTTACATATCACTGCTTCGCATAACAATCTAATATCAATTACTCCAAAACTGTTCCAGATTGACGGATTGCAAGTATTGACTTTAAGAGATAACAAAATTGCACGAGTTCCAGGGGCGATTGAAACGTGTAAAGCTTTAAAATCGTTAAATTTGGCAAATAACAAACTCAAATTCTTACCCCATAACATTCTCAATTTGAAGAATTTGGAAATAATAAGGGTGAGACCAAATCCGTTAATCGAAGCTAGGAACACAGGCAAGAAATGCGAAATTGATGGCGATTGTTTAGTTGATGGTACCGTTTTCAAAAATAAGGATAGACAGCTGAAGTTTGTTGGTAGACTGCATTGGATAACGAAAAATAAACAGATTAGTAAATCTGCTTTAAATGCTTTCAAATTGGCTCGGAGCTTGAGTGCACTACAAGAACGGCAAGATGATCAAATGATTGTTGATGATTTAACTTCATCCAGTAAATCAAATATCGGTGATACTGATGACCACGAGGAACAGATATATGCCATGAAGAAAACACAATGGACTCCTAAATTGACGGAGTTATGTCTTCGTTCTATTTCAAATTACCTTGTTTCTCAATCGGAGTTAATGAGATGGAAAGAGACCGCTCATGAACGTGTTTTCAAGATGGCAATCAAGTCGTTGATTCATGGTACTAATGGTGAAACGTGTGGGTATTGTAAGTTATGCTGTGTTGAACCGGTTGCCGAGTTGATGGAGTGGTGGGATTTTAAGGATGCTGTTTTGATCCCCATTAAGAGACGTTTCTGCAGTAAGAGATGTGCCACTTGTTGGTGGGATGATGTGAAAATGGTTACGAAATGATATGCATCTTTACGATTTTCTTCCACTTTATATATATATACACACACATTTTATAGTTCTTTTGACCCCTTTTAATAATATATTATCATTTTTAATTAAGATTTCTTTGGAAACCTGTTTGATTTTCGTAGTTTCATATAAGGGTATAGATATAAAGGATTACACCCACACTTTAACGGTGTTGTCAGCGGACCCACTTACTAAGTAGCATCTCATTCCACTTTCCAATAGCTGCTTCTTCTTTAGTGCGTCTAATCCTTTATCGCCAGTGTCAACGAAATAGTATTCATCTGATAATACAGGTTCAGCAAACCTGAAACAATTAACAAAACTTTCATGGCCTTTCAATTCACGAATAGATCTCAAATCTAAATCACCTCCTTTATTAGCACGTGCCAGAGACTTCAAGTCCCAAATCTTGATCGTTTTATCATCAGAACAACTGGCTAAAAACTGGCCATTAGGATGAACTTTCAAATTTCTAATCCATGAAGAGTGTCCTTTGATCTCATATATCAAAACACCTTTCGGATTCGAAGATGGCATCGGTTTACCAGGGATTCTTAAGTCAGGTAACGGTAAAAGCCAGATCTTGATTAAGCTATCCCTACCACAACTGACCGCATATTTGTAGCCCACTTGTATATACATTAACTTATCATCCTCACTAACCACCAGGTTGAGGATTTCAAGACACGTATCCAAGTACTCGTTACAAGCCACGGGCAAAAAAATAACATCTTCAACAACCTGTTCGTGACCTAAACATAGGCCTATACCAACACCAGTGTTCAAATCAGACAATCTAACAGATTGATCATTCGAACAACTTAATATGTAATCGCCATTTGCATGGTTAACGCTTACACTCCTCACCCAATCAGAATGTCCAATGATCGTTCTAGTACACCAACCAGAGACAACATCCCAAACTTTAATCGATTTATCCCTAGAGCACGATATCAACTGTGTCGGATTTGAAGCACTGAACGTGACCGTAGAGACTGAATGATCGTGACCAGCTAGAGTTCTAAACACTTTTCCCGTTGTTGCATCCCACAATTTAATAAGTAAGTCAGATGAGCACGACGCTAAAAGTAGCACTTTTTTTGATGTTGTTTGATCAATTGTAGTGTCCGATACCTGGAAGTCTAAACTATTGACTGATCTGGTGTGTGCGTTCTTGATAACTATTTCAGGTTCACTCAAATCCAACAAATTCCAGATAACGATCATTCCGTCGTTTGACCCACTTGCTATAATTGGTTTGTACGGATGGATTGCAATTGATGTCACTGAGGATTGATGGTATTTGAGGGACGATTTCACTCTGTTTGGAATCCAGTCTAATTTGCTTTGATGGAACTCGCCTAATGAAGAGTCAGAGGACGCTGATTGTAGCAGATTGGAATAATTGGCTATAAGCTCTTTATTCTCAGAGTTTTCTTTCTCAAGGTCGTATATTTTCTTTTGAAGTCTTAGTAATGTTGACCATTTCTTCTCTAGGTAGTTTGTGGGTATCGTTGGTTCCAAATCTGAAATATATTTGTCTACTGAGTCTACCTGCAGGAGTTTCTGAGTTAACATATTGAGGGTTTCTTTGTCCTCGGTGGTTTCTTGAAGCAACGGTTTCAAATACTGTACTATGGATTTGTTGAGCTCCTGAAACTGTCGGTCTGTAAGTAGCGGAGCCATAGTATTCGATTGATAATTCAAAGAAGTCTATACTAGTGTATTTATCTAATAAATTCCGTTTAATTGATAAACAAACACCAACAGATCTAAAAGATCAACAAACATTGAACCAATCTCTTACTAAATGATTGATATTGGGATCATGGAAATCGTCTGCGTGCGGCGCAGAATGGTGATATTACGTAATATTCTGAAAAAGTGTTTAAATTATTTCAGAGATCCAGGTTTTCATCAGATTCAAACTAATTTGGTGAATGTTGTTCACAATTTTGCAAGAGTACATAGAGACCAGATTGGTGTAGAAACAATAAGATAAAAATATAGGATGTCCAGCAAAGAAGAGGCACTACAAAAACTGCTTTCTTGGGCCCTCTCAAATGGTGCTATCGTTGATCAAAGAATCAGATTCAGGTACACTGAAGAGTCTGGAATCTCTGCATTCTACAAAACACCATCGTCGCCAACAACAGTACCAGCCACTGATAAATTGATAATTAAAATCCCTGAAAAGTTGATAATTACGCCTGATAACGCTTATGTCCACTTCAATGTTACTGATCGCTCACAAATCGGTCATGTCACCCTCGTTAAATTTTACTTGTGTGCTCTAAGAGCGACAAAAGATGGGTTTTATCAACCTTACTTGAGGCTACTACCTGGTTTAAGAGAAATTGGCTCTCCTTTGACGTATAGTCCCGATGAGCTACTGCTGCTGAAAGGTACCAACATTTTCAACGGTGTTGAGCTTAAACTGAAAAGCTTATTGGATGAATTTACTGATAACCTTCAAGTGATAGGACGGTCATGCAGTAAAGATTACAAAAACATGAACAGTTCCCAACTTTACCGTACGATAATTACTGAAACTAGATCTTCATCATCAGAGTTTACTTTTGGTTGGTTTGTCTGGGCACATTTAATTATAACATCAAGAGCGTTCCCATACAAACTGGTCTCTTCAACAAGTGCAAGTAGTTCAATCATGTTACTTCCTGTTGTCGATTTATTAAACCATTCTTCTGGTTCGAAAGTATCATGGTTTGGTTCTCCGGAAACCTTTGAGCTTCAGATAGATGGCAGCAATGGGCTCGATGAAGGCAATCAGATTTTCAATAACTATGGACCGAAAGGTAACGAAGAACTGTTCATGGGTTATGGATTCACTATCGAGGGTAACCAACACGAAATACTAAATCTAAGTCTGAACGTCGGCTCTATTGTTCCCTTAATTAAAGTACAAATGAATGAACCTTCAAACGAATGGGGTATCAAGTTACCAAAACTAGAAGATTATACATATTCAATTAGTGAGTCATTGAATGATGACGAACCTGAAGTTGAAGAAGTTGATGAAAAAGGAGATCAATCAACAGTTATTTATTTATGCAACAGAAACCACTTGTTGCCTGATGGGTTGTTGGAACTATATGCATTTATGGCTAAAAATCCAAAAGATAACAGAATGTCACTTAAGTCCGAGCTGAATGGTCTCAACAATCTGAGAACTGCCTTGGACTTGAAATTCAAGGGGAAATTGGATCACCTGGATGGATTGTCTACTGAAGTTATGGATCAGTATAGGTTAAATGATCCTGACTTTGAAGTCACATACACTAGTAATTACAACAACATTAAGATATACAAAAAGAGTCAAATTGGAATACTCAATCAAGTCAAAAAGCAAATAAAACTAGAGGAAAAAACCATTCTGAAAGGGCATAGAAAGAGGTTGCTGACAATTAAGGATATAATAACCAAAGATGAGGAACAATTTGGGCCATTTATTAAAATCTTCCAATTAGATAAAGATGCTAAAGATCTGGATAAGTTTGAAATGGAGTTACTTGTTCATTTCTGGCTTTTGAAAGTTGTCAATTACTCTGACTCGAACTCTTCTTCAATTGAAATGGATTGGATTATTGATCAGTTTTCTCAGCTGAAATATAAAATTGTAGATCCGGAAGAGTTCCCAGAATTGGTTGATATTTATAATCAAACTATCCCTCCTTTGCAAGATTCGATGCCTGAGATGTTGAGTGTTGGCAATCATTGGGATCTGAATTCCTTTTTGCTGTTGGATCAGATATATTCAATGAACTCGTATGAGAAAGGTTCTTCTCTAGAACCTATCTTGATCCAGCCAACACTGGTGTGACTGTGTATATTTCACGGCAATATAGATAGACATAGATAGAGATATCAGTCTAACGATGGTGAGTATGATCACGTGACTGATGACGTAACCCATCTTTTTTTATCGCCTGTGGAGCAAGTTAAGATGATCATCATCCTACTGGCCCTTTGTACAACTATCAGTAACTGCTACTAGATAAAAAGGTAATTTTTTCTTGACAGTATTGGATCGAGATACAACTAGACCGAATTGGATCACTCAATTCAACTATAATGTCACGCCCACCATCAGCTTCGTCAACGGGCAGTCCTAGTAATCGCTCAGTTTCCACGACTAGGAAGCTTGCTATCAACACCATCCACGAGCTTCATGATCGATCCAATAACTATCTATTAAACAGGAAAGAAAACACCGCCCATCCAACGGACAAGAGTAAAAGGGCTACATTTGCAGCTTTAGTGTCTAGTTTGTCGTCAATAGGTATTGATAAGCTAACCAATGATGAGCTGAACAGTATTGAGAACTTGACGGAGGAAGAAAAAAGAGAAAAGGTGAATTTTATGGATAAGCTAGTCAATAGAATGGTTGACAATCTCTCTGATAACGATGGCAGAGTAGCCACTTTGAAACAAAAATTGAATGATAAACATAGAATAGAAAGACCGCCGTTGTCAATTGTGAAAATGACGCATAACTTCAAATGCTTGAGTTCAAGGATGGACATTGTGTTCACTGCCCAGTACTACTTGATCCACATATTATCCTGGGATAAGCCAGGTTTAACGTTAACATTTTTGGTGTTGTACACTTGGGGGTGTATGGATCCTTACCTTTTCTTAGTGTACCCTTTAATATACATTACAGCTGGTCTAATGATCCCCAATTACATTTATCGTCATCCTTTGGAAAAGCCAGAAACAATACCAACAAGACTACGAGGTGATTCGTCAATGTTTGGATTTTTAAAAGCTGAGAATGAGTGGGAGAAGAATAAACAAGAAATCGAAGCCCGTAAAACGGCACTTTTAGAGGAATCATTGAGACGTAATAGCGACTTGGCCTCAGTCAGTTCAAGAACTTCACTTGATTCAGATGAGGAGAGTGGTACAGGGGTTCTGTACGAATTAATGACTGCTGACAGTAAAAGCAATATATTGTTTAAGGCTATGTTAGAAGACGAGTATTCTAAAAAGGGTGGCTCCAATTTAGTTTCTGATGAACCTGAAGAGAAGCCTAAAAGTGGTGTTGTTGGTAAGATCAAATTGCTAATCAATATGAGAGATTTACAAAATTTAACAAGTGATATAATCAAATTGATAGACCAATTTGAGCTTTTGGTTTATGAAAATTGCAGTTTCAAAGATGAGAAGAAATCAACTAGGTTGTTTTTCAGTTTTGCGTTTCTCATCCTTGTGATAGTCTTTTTGGGCCCTTTCATTCCTTGGAGGTTCATCATCATAGCTTCATTGTGGGTTGCCTTGTTATTGAATCACCCAAAAAGAGCCGAATTTTTGTTGCAATTTCAAAAAGATGCTGTTGGGTCAACCACTGACTCCAAATCCAGAAAAGAAACGAAAACTGCTGGTCAACTACAAGTTGAAAAGCAACTGAAGTCAATATCACAGATGATAGTTGATGACCCACCTCAATATAGGAAGGTCCAAATATACCAACTTGAAAAACAAGTGATAACAAACCCGGGCAAATACGAGCATTACTTATACTCTACGTCTATATTTAACCAATCTGAGGAAACAAGACTGCAAAGAAAGAAGCCAAAAGGTGCAGTTGCATTGTCACAGATCCAACCGCCATCCTCTAGTTGGAAATATATCACTGAAACGGACTGGATTGTAGATAGGGATGTCCAGGGTTGGTGTGTTTTCAGTAATGTCATTGAAGAAGCTCATATTGGTGAGGATCACTGGGCTTATGATTTGAATGGCGAATTTAGAAGAAGAAGGCTTGTTCGTGAAGTTGTGAGGTATAGTAGACCTGTTAAAAAAGGCCTCAGATAACTGCTGTTTCCTACTTCATCTGTTTATTTATTTTATTTATTTATTTTATTTTATTTATGTTACTTTTCTTATGTTACTTTACCTAATTTATAAATTTTACGACTTTGGGAGAATTACCTAATATGATTGTAGAGAATTAAATTATAGTTATTCTACGTAACTACCCATCATGGACGTTGCCTTCACTGAGAATCCCTTCAAATAATCGTCTAAAACACTCGTTCTGAGGGTTGTTGTAATGCTCATAAGGGTCCACTCTTTGTAGCACATCTCCACATAAGTTACAGAAATATGTCATACACTGTGAACAAATCATTTTATTACACCCATCTGACTTTTGAATCGTCAGCTGACATGACGGACACCTTACTATCCCTGAATTTTCACTTAGAATAAGCTCCTCGAACATCTTATCAGCAAGATACTCGTCAACGGCAAGTATCATAGTCTTTTTACCGTATTTAAACGCTAGCTCCCTTCTCTTTTGTGATCCATCTTCCGCATCCATCCATTTTTCAATGTCACTCACTGGAATAGTACGGGATGCATTAGCTTTGCAACTGTTCTGTGTGCCGTGCCAGGAATGTAAGCACGAGAAGCAAAACGCAAGTTTACAATGGGGGCAAATCGTGAGGAGTTCGTTCTCATCTTTTCGGATGAAGTATCGCTTACAATTTTTCCGAGGACATTCTGCAACACGAAAGGGGAATAATCTTTTGTAACGCTCGTACTGTAAAGACATGAATAACGTATCAAATCGTTCGACTAAGTTAGGCGCTAGGAAAGTGAGAAGGAAATCAGAAGGAACCGGTTTATCAAAAAATTGGGTTTCGAACTCAAGTAAATCTTGAGATGGATCCGTTATACCTTTTGCCAGCGTTTCGGTTCTTTTAACAAACAGCTTGGTGCAGTCGTAAGAAGGACAATGTATATTCTCTATCTCACCTCTGGTTATATTGCTGGCAAAGTATTCAACCAGGCAGTTATCGCAAAAGGTGTGCCCGCATCTGTCAAATTTCTTGGTTATAATACCTTTTTTATCGTCCTGGCATATTTCACAAGTGAACGTTTGTGAGTTGAATCGATCCTTAATTGCCAATTGATGAGCATTGACGAAAGAGTTGAATACTTGAACATTGTCTGTTGTGTAAGGTTCGATTAAGCTGATAAACTGAAACGCAGATTCTGACTCTACTTTCAAATAGTCAATTAGTGAAAATAAAATCATATCATGAAAATCTTCCCATTGGTCTAATAGCCGGTTTTTTAGAATGTCTAGTTGGAAAGGGTTTAACCAGTCGTCGGTTGTAGATAGTGATATAATTGGTTGCTCATTGTATGGGTATCCCGGGGGCAACTTGAAATCGAATTTTAAAGATGGCAATGCTGTAATATTTGCTTCTCGTACCACGTTTAACCTGATATTCTCCTTTGTAGTGGTTCCAGTTTTAGTTAATACTATTTTCAATGGATCAAGTAGATTTATGGGGATTTGAATAGTTCCTGTCTTATCAGCTACGTTAATTTCAGCTTCATGATAGATAGCCTGCACACTTTCTAGTTCCTCAACGACTATCTCACTATTTTCGTGAGGCATATTTGAGTTAATAAGTGGAAGGTTTCATATCAAACCCCATCATATCAAGTTGAAGGCTGCTAATAAACCACTTAAAATGGCAAGATCAAATCTTTTAGAATAGATTCAAATGCACATTTTGTCCCGATTGGGAAACCGCAAGAGCCACACAGCGACGCAATTTTTATAGTCGTTGATCGACGCTTAAAATAGGGGCTCTCTAAATACACGACTCGAGAAATCGTATCTGAATCTTTCTGATCAGTTTGACCTGAAGTTATATTAAGAGCTACGTACTCATTATTCAACTGATCTTTGGAGTTATTCAAGTCAACTGATTAACAACCATAGACAACCCTTAACTGACATTCAATGGACCAAACATCCAATACCAGAAAGTTCATTCGAACCTTTGATGCCTTCCGTATGTATACTCATCACAATTTCATACTCATATTGATTTTCCAACACGACTCTCTTTCAATTGTCCAAAGAAAACTAACAGAATCTCTTTAACTAATATCGAATAAATATAGCAAAACTGCCTCCATCACAAGAAGTGAGGTCTTCTAGAGGCTCATTATCCTCAATATTTACTTATGTGCTTCTTCTCTTCTTAGTCTGGGTTGAGATAGGTGGTTATATTGATGGTTACGTTGACCACCAATTCACCGTTGACAGTGACATTCGAAAAGACCTCCGAATCAATATTGATATGACAATAGCCATGCCTTGTAACTACTTAGATACCAACGCAAGAGACTCCACTGAAGACAGATTACTAGCCGGTGAAAGATTAAACTATCAAGGTGTTAACTGGAATGTTCCTCTTTATTTTTTCCAGTCGAAAAAGGATACCACTACACCAGAGTTGGAAGCTGTACTAAGCCGTTCAATGCAAGCTGAATTCAACCAAGAAGGTATTCGTATAGAAGGTGGCGCACCGGCTTGTAGAATATACGGTGTTGTCCCCGTGAACAGAGTCCGTGGTGATTTCCATATTACAGCCAAGGGGTTTGGGTATAGAGACCGTACAATTACTCCATTGCAAGCATTGAACTTTACCCATGTTATAACCGAGTTCTCATTTGGGGATTTCTACCCATATTTGGACAACCCATTGGATATGACGGTTCGAACAACTGAGGAGCACCACCATACTTTCCAATACCAACTGAGAGTTGTTCCAACGTTATATAAGAAGCTTGGTTTGGAAGTTGACACGAATCAATATTCATCAACGAGTTATGATTCAAGCGGGAAGTACGTGCCTGGTATTTTCTTCAAGTATGATTTTGAACCTATCAAGTTGATTGTGGAAGAAAGACGTTTATCGTTCTGGCAATTTGCTGTTAGATTGGTGACTATCTTAGGTGGTATTATGGTGATTGCCAGATGGTTATATAAGCTGACTGATAAAATCATTTTGGTGACACTTGGTAAAGAATATTTAAAGAGAGGTGAAGAAAAAAAAGATGGTGGATTGTTGGACAAAGTTGAGGATTTTGAATCTATTTAGAAAATATACATTAGTTCTCTGATTATATAAATACATATGTATAAAAATGAAAATCAACGAAAATCAACGAAAAAATAAGAATAAAGCGTATTTTTCTTTATACTGTGCAAACAACTGAAAACCACCATCTTTGAATTTAAACACAGGGACACAAAAACATCTCAAACATTAGACCTCTTGTTTACTAGTATCTTGATTAACAACACCTTCGTTTATTTCCGTATATCTAATATACTCATCGTCATCGAAGGTAATAACATCCCAATACTTGTAAAGCATCATGATGGCAAACATGTTAGAAATAGCAGAAAATAGCAGTCCATCAACGTAATGATTTAACGAACGACAAATTGTCTCAGAAAGTGCATATAACAGCGTTTGTGCAC
Source organism: Ogataea degrootiae (assembly GCA_019232045.1). Lineage (NCBI taxonomy): Eukaryota > Fungi > Ascomycota > Pichiomycetes > Pichiales > Pichiaceae > Ogataea > Ogataea degrootiae. Next base: position 102,731 of record JAHDIT010000016.1, read on the forward strand.
AAATATAAAAAAGAATGGATAAGGATAAAGCGCCAATAGCCCACCAATTGATAACTAAAGTAAAAAGGCAAACGATAAACTGTGATAGGATGTATAAGGAAAGTAATAACCCGTTAACGACGAAATACACCACAAATAATGGTGTTGTTTGATCGGGCCCAATAACAAGCGAACCTATTTTACTACCAGGGAAAACTGTCAATATAGAAATCAACAAATAACAACAAAATAAGACAAATGATGATAAGTATAATGAACACATCGTAAGAAAGGAACCATCGTTCCAGAAACTGAAAGCAGACATACCAGCGAACAACAACGACCAACAACAGGAACCACCGATCGCAACCTGTAAAGAAACAAAGACAGCATGGAGCCGTGATCCGGACGGTGAGATACCTGCATCAACTATTAATGAACAGGCCGTAAGTGCTGTTAGCATAGAGAAGAAAAACATCATTTCTTTACGTCCAATGGCTGTGTATCTTGATCTAACGTTTGATATTATCACCATGAGCATGATTAATGTGGCAAAGTGAATGAACGAAGTGCCGATTTCGAAAACCATAGTGTTGAATATGGATGCTGTTCTTGAATAGCAGCTTGGAAGAATACCAATGAAGTTGATCGGAGGGTATACTGCTGTTGAATTTGCTGAACTGGATGGATTTATCAAAGCACATATGGAGAGAGGGGATCCCTGGCATAGTTGAGAAAAGTCGCCAAACTGTGGAGGTACTAATGTCATCTTTGGATGGGAAAATAAGAAGGGAGAAGCCAGCATTTTTGTAACAATCAAACGGAGTGTGAAGAAGACAAATAAACAGGCTATCCCTTAAAAAGCTACCCGCCAGAAACGATCCCCATTTCAAAAACAAACAAGAAAACAAACAAAAACAGTGCTTCCCAAAAGGGTAACTCATCTGCCACTTTCCAAATCGGGCAATCGCGCCTAATAAAAAATTTTCAGGTTTCCAAAGTTGAAAAATCATCTAAAATTGGCACTGGCTGACTGCATCTTAAAGTCAATAAATTGTTAGATGATACCCATCAATTAGTTAACCTATATTTAATTGCCAATACTTCCAAAGGTACTTCAAAGTCTAACTCACTAATTATTCAAACATATCATAATGTCCCCAGCAGCCGGAAATTCAGATAAGAAACAATCCGCAACTGCCAGAGTCCTTGGTTCTGCCTCTGCTGGTATCTGTGAGATTGCAGTTTTCCATCCAGTTGATACCATCTCCAAAAGATTGATGTCCAACACCACCAGAGTTAACAACTTAACTTTATTGAACCAAGTTATTTTCAGAGAAAATGCTTCAAAGCCATTAGGCTCAAGATTCTTCACTTTATTCCCTGGTTTAGGGTACGCTGCTTGTTATAAGATTCTGCAAAGAGTTTACAAGTACGGTGGTCAACCATTCGCCAACGAATTCCTAACACAAAACTTCAAAAAGACCTATGATGATTTATTCGGTGCTAAGACCGGTAAAGCTTTATTATCTGCCACCGCTGGTTCTTTAATCGGTATTGGTGAAATTGTCTTGTTACCACTGGATGTTTTAAAGATTAAGAGACAAACAAACCCAGAAGCTTTCAAAGGTAGAGGTTTCCTAACCATTATCAAAGATGAAGGTTTCGGTTTATACAAAGGTTGGGGTTGGACAGCTGCTAGAAATGCTCCTGGTTCATTTGCATTATTTGGTGGTTCTGCGTTTGCTAAGGAATATATCTTTGGATTACAAGATTATTCAAATGCTACATGGACTCAAAACTTTGTTGCTTCAATTTTCGGTGCTTCTTCGTCTTTAATTGTTTCTGCTCCTTTGGATGTCATCAAAACTAGAATCCAAAACAAGTCATTCGAATCTAACGAATCTGGTTTCACAATTTTGAAAAATATGGCTAAGAACGAAGGTTTGACTTCATTCTTCAAGGGTTTAACTCCAAAACTATTAACCACCGGTCCAAAATTAGTGTTCTCGTTTGCTCTGGCTCAAACTTTGATTCCTGCTTTCGATAAGGCTTTATCTAAATAGATGTGTTAATGAGATAAACTTCAATTCTGTTTCTGTGTTTCTTACTTGGCTTTCCTTTCTCCTTTTAGAGTTTTCTTCTCCACACTCGGCGTTTTGTTGAATTAGACTTGTATATAGTACGCAAGTTATTGAATATAACTTGGTGATTTTTTAACTTTATTAATGAAAGTGGTATATAGATTTTGTTTCTTAACAATAACACAAGTAATAGTATTTTTTTCATTAAAGAAATAATGAAATAAAAAACACCCATAAACAGGCCAAACTGAGCAGTTTATACGAAATATCAAGTAATAATAATAATATTTATATTAATATATATGTATATATGTACATGCAAATAATTCAACCTTGATTACAACAACAACAACTTCATTCAATTGTTTTCACCTTCAACTTTACCACTAGAAGCATTTTGTCTCTCCATGAGTATTTGCTCTTGTAAATCCATCAACTCTTGTTGTTTTTCTTCAGCCTTCTTTTTAGCCAATTTTGCTTTTTCTTCTTTCAATTGTTCAGCCAATTCATACAGTTCAGCATTATAACCTGTCATTGTATCTGTAACAACGTCGAATCCAGGTCCTTTGTTAGCTTTACCAATAATGGCATCTTTCAAAGCATTATCGAACGTTTGATCACTTGGCATTCTACCCAATTGTTGAGAATCGATATTCATTAGAGCATCCATTTCTTGTAAGTTCTTTTCACTGAATGCAGAATCCACCATTAATTCCAATTTATCTTCGGTGATTGCAAATGCAGACGAAGCGTTGTATAATTCTAATAATTTAACAGCTTGGTTTGTTTTAACGTTTAATTCTTGTTGCAATCTATTTGATTCCTTTTTCAATTTAAGAGCTTCTTTTTGTTCAGGGGTCCTTGGAGTGATTAAAGGACCATTTAAATAAGATTCTATAGTTGGGATCGTATATAATTCAGCTTTTGAACGCTGATAAGATTCAGCTTCAGCCTTAAGTTCATTTTGTAAATCGGTTTGTTGTTTTGATTTTTCTTCAATTTTTTCTAGTCTTGAAACTTCAGATTCATAAGATTCTTTTAAATAATTTCTTCTCATTTCAGCGTTTTTAATTTTGAATTTCTGTTGGACTGGCATTTTCTCAAATTCAATGCTTGAATATTGTTTCTTTGGTTTACTTGCAGTTTTTAATAGTCTCTCTTCAGGTGTGAAAACTTTTGGAGGCTTGTATTCTCTCGATGTACCCTTTGGATGTAGGATGTTATCAGCATACCCTGTATCTGCCTCCTTTTGATACACTTGATGTTTGTAAGGTTGTTTGAAGATCTGTCTTGGAACTGGTAAAATACCAGATTTACCACCGAATTTTAAAGCTCCTTTACCCATGCTGTCGGCAAGTTGTGTAATGTTTAATGAGTAGTGCTGGAAGTTCGGCCTGTCAAAAATGAGTAGTCGGTATATTTTGGCCACTTAGTATAGCCTAAATAGTTATCTCTGAGTATAATTGGAACCAGAGACCACCCACCATATGTATATATATGTATATATCCATACCATTCGATCATCGCTTCTTTCGTTTCCTCCCTCGAAATCTGAAAATTTTGATATTTGTTTGATGCACGACCTTTACCAGTATTATTTTCTTAGCTAATCAATCAATTAACCTTTACACAGCCTAGTGATAACGAATATCAATCTACCCCCAGCGTGTGACATGAAGTTGCTTGTTGATGTTGGCCGATTGATCATCTTCAAGATAAGATAAAACAAGCTAAGATAATGGCAATCATTCATTATCGTTGGATATAATTCATTTCAATTGGCTTAATATATACAATGGAAAACGCATCCGCATCAACAAGACTTTCAATTACATGGTCTTCATATCCACCATCCTTATCATCACCAGTTTCACCAGAGCGTACATCAACTCTAGTTCTAACGTCTCCCGCAGGCCGATTTGTTGACATCAGAGCCTATCTCCCAGAGTTTGCTGCTGCTGGTGAGTTTCCATTTGAATGGGCATTTGCGGGAGAAGAAAAAGTGAAGCCAGATGTTGATGGTAAGAAATGCATTGAATTCAATCATGCATTTCTGGATTCCGTGTTTATCTCTAAATACACAACATGGTTAAAAGAACATCAAAAGCAACATCATCATCATAAACAACAACAAGAAGGTGAGGGTGTTGATGTTTTAACCTTGAAGGAACCACTTAGATCAGAAATTCCATTGGATATAGGATATTTCCAGACGTTGAGCGATGGAACGAGGTTGGAGACTGGAAGAATGGAAAATCCAGAAACAGGGAAGTTGGAAGATTATCAAGAGATTTGGATGAGTGTCGATTGCATGAACACTAATAATACACCGCATAGGTTTGTCCAGCTGGACGAAGGACTTGGGCTAATTGACAGCGTAAAGGAAGAACAAGTTGACGAGGAGGATGAGGATGATAAGAGGGTTTTCAATAAAGGTTCGAAAGATTGCTATGTTTTCGATATCGCTGAAGGAAACAGAGCCGTTTATGAAGGTCGGTTAATGAAGGTGGGTAATTATATACAAGGTGTGCTGTGGGATAAACGTAACTTAGGCTCCCCCTTGTCTGTGATTAGATGCCATTATAACGGTTATGAAAAGACGTGGGTTAATGATATTGAGTATGGGCTGTGTGTTGAGAAATTCCCTGTTTTTGATTTTGCTGAAAATATTGGGAATGGGGGTGAACAAGCTTTAGTCGATGGTGTGGATTGGACTTGTGTTGAGTGTTTTACTGAATAAATAGAAATTGGGTATGTGTATGTACGATGCTTTCTATGCTATTTCGAATGTCAACTATTTTTAACAGGTATTGCACTTTTGAAGAAAAGTCCGTATAGGGAGAACGTGGATGAATTTATAATATTAATATATATATAGCGTACATAAAAATGACATAAAAATGACGAGAGAAAACAAAGCAAACTTTAAATCAGAAAAGGGGGCGAATATATTTTAGTAGAGTAGTTGAATCTTAGTGCGCTTTGCCTGTCTCTCTGTTTATTTCTCAATATTTCAAGGCAAGAATCCAAAATCATTAGTAACGTTCCAAAAATCATCATTTTGTCCACTGTTCCAACTAGAGAACAAATCCAATTCAGGATTGTTACCATTGTCATATAACTGTGCATTCCCACCAGTAGCACTGCCATTTGGTGCCTGTCCCGAAGGGGTATTACCATTCTGTTGTTGTAATTGCTGTTGGGACGATAATTGATGTTGTAATTGTTGCTGTAACTGTTGTGAACTATTACCATTTGCAACACTACCGTTTCCGTTGTTGTTGTTTGTTGAGAAGCCTGAGTTGGAGAATAGGCTGCTTGCTAACATATTACCATTGATTCCATTCAAGTTACCACTGTTGTTGTTACTGTTCCCATTATTGCTGATTCCGTTATTGTTGTTGCTGTTAGTGTTAGTGGAACTGCCTTGGATCATAACGAGTCCCGTTTGTGGGATCTGTTGGCCCGATTCACCGGTCCAAACTGAAATGTTGTTGATCATTGTAGTTGTCCTGCCAACAAATGGAAGAAGTTCAGGGATGATGACTTGGGATTGGGATGGGAGTTGGATTCCTTGTTGGTTGTTTTTCTGCTGTTGTTGCTGTTGTTGTTGTCCGAGGTCTTGTTGGGATGGTCCGTTTTGTTGTCCGGTTTGGGATGACATTAATAAATTAGGTGCAACTGGTTGTGCATATTGGGATAGCAATGGAGTACCGTTGTTCATGGTAGATGCGTGGGAAAGTCTACCTTGTTGCTGTTGTTGCTGCTGTTGACCTTGGGGCTGAGTGAAAGATGAGTTGTTGAAAGAAGATGGAGATGGAGAATTGTACAAGCCAACATCAAAGTTCAGTGGAGATTGTAACGGACCTCTGTTGTTTGTTAACGTTGTCGTTGACGATAATGAATTACTACCGTTATTGTAGTTTGTGAAAGAAGCTAAAGAGTTTAAGCTTGCTCTTTTAAAGTTGGAGGGTGATGAACTATTGTTGGTATTGCCGTTGTTAGTAGTAGTAGTGGCAATGCTCTTGGCGTTACCATTAGGATGAAGAGAACTGCTAGGAGCTAAGAGTGCAGTTGTTGCGGATGAACTTCCTGGCGTTAGCGAAGCTGTTGAAGCGGGTGTTGCTTGTTGTTGCTGCTGCTGCTGTTGAGTTTGATTTTGATTTGGGGGTGGGTTTGAAACATCACCTCTTGGTCCAAACGGTGGGGAGTGAATCAACAAATGACTTAAACCTCTTGGGATTGCGCATCTAGTCAACTGTCCTTTTCTTTTGGTTCTTTCTTCTTCTTCCAACTTGTCGGCATCTGTCTTTTTCATATTCAATTTTGATTCCAAAGTATAATGCTGCAATGGCTTTCTCACTATTGCCGGTGGCATTCCAGGTTCACTGTTATAAATGATTTCGGAAGAATCCGGACCACATCTCAAGATCAAATTACCTATTGTTGCATGCATCAACTCATCAAATGTATCTCGGAAACTCAACGCAAATTTTGTTCTTTCAGCCATAACGTACAAAGAAATCGAGCATGCTCTTAAATCATCCAAACCCGAAAATAAAGCTTCTGAAACTGCAGGTCTGGTATGTTTTTTATCGTCGCCTAGTAATTTTCTTCTCATGTCATCTCTGTTACGATGTAACCACAAACAATAGATTAAAGTAACACCTGCAATAAAAGTAGTATGAATGTTAATTATTGAATGTCCGCTAACTGTTTTTTGATGAAAAGCTTTGATAGATTGACAAATTTGACCAGCTGCAGCTTGACATTCTCTAAATAGTCTGTCTTCAGGATCTAGTAATTCTAAAAACGGTTGAATCAAATTTCTCACTGACCTATAATAATAGACACTTAAAGTTTCATTTTCAATACCTCTTTTAAAACCTTGACAATCTTTTCTCCAATCTTGTAATTCTTGGAAAAATTTCTCAACATCAGGTAACTGATCCCTTGTTACTATTGACGTTGAACCCAAAATGTTTAACCTTTCGATGAATTTGGCCTCAATTCTTCTAATTTTAATGGATTGATTAATAAAAGTTGTTCCATTACCAGGATGAATAGCTTTTGAAGGTTCATAGTCAAACAATGGTAAATTAATATCTGTTTTACTTTCTTTTAATATGAATGGTTTAGAGACCGCAATACCAATCGCCTTTTCTAATAAAAATGCACACCAAAAACATCTCATTTGTCTATCTTTTAAATCATTTGAAATATTTGAATAACTTTTACATTTGTGCAATTTTAAACTAATGCAAATTTTCATTGCATCCGAAATAACATCATATAGCCCATTTGAATCTTTATCAGTTCTAATCAGATAAAAACATAACAAGATTAATATTTCAACTTTTTGTAATTTGGAAATGTTATCGAAAAAAATTATATGTCTTAAAGCACTGGAAAAAAATCTGGCCGGTGAGGGGCCTCTATATTTACCTGTAGTGTTGTGTAATAAGGCACTTAAAGAATAAACTAAAAACATTCTGGCACATTTAAAGTGATATTCATCTTCGTTATCGTATTTAACGTTGGTGAAGTAGTCGTTATGGAATTTAAAGACATCCATTTCATTTAATAATGGAAATTTATACTGTAACAAGGCAAAGTAAATGTCCAATAGCTGTTTGGAAAGTTTAATATCAATGTTAAAGATAGGTTCCGGCGTTAAAAATGTTTTGAGATGATAATTTGCAATTAATGAATTGCTGTACTTAGATGTATTAAAAGCTAAAAAATCATCACAAGATTTGTTCAACAGTTGATCATATTCGTTTATAACCGCTGATAATGGAGATGGATCCGAAGGTGGGATTCTTTGTTGTGGGTGTTGTTGCAAATGAGGGGGGAGAATAATTTGTGGTAATTGTTGATTATGACGTAGTGATTGAGTTGGTTGTAGGTTTTCAGAATGTTGAATTGAATGTGGTTGTGAATGTGATTTACCTAGTGGAACCGATGATGCAGCTTTAGTGGGTGTTGAACTTTGCAAGAGTGGACTAATTTTTCTGTATTTTAGAGATTTAGAAGATTCATTTATATCAGAAGACGTTGAAAATTTTGAAGCTGAAGTAGAATTAGAGGAATTGGATGAAGAAGCATCCATCATTTTTTCCAATTGTTTAACTCTTTTTTCTAACATTATTGTATATTCATCTTTAATATTTGGTTTATTTGTTGCTCCATAACGTGGAGGCTGAACACATTGGATATTTGCTTTAATACAGTTTGTACAACTAGGACTTCTTTGATCACACTTCTGTTTTCTCCTTTGGCATAGATAACAAGAAGTTGATCTACCTTTTTTATCTTTGACTTGTACCGAGTTGCCATTTGGAGAGGATTTTGAAGAAGAATCGTCAGGCATATTGACAGATGATGGCGTTGTAGCTGTAGGAGAAGTTATGGGTAGAGAAGTTGATAAATTATCTCTTGTCGAGGTGGTATCTAATGTGCTGTTGATGGTGTAGTTAAGAGCAGTTGTTGTTGATGGAGAGGACAAATTTGGATTTGTACTTTTGTGCTGAGATATCAAAGGAAGAGAAACCGGAGTTGTTGTAGTTGCTGTTGCAGTTGCTGTTGCAGTTGCAGTTGCCATTGAGGGAGTGGACATAATTGTATAAATGTCTAATATGGAAGATTGAACAGATATTAAAAGAGAGAACGAAAGTGAGATGGAATGGGGGTGTGAGGGTATATATATGAGAAGAAAGTGTAAAGATATTGGAATAATATGTAAAGTAAGTAAGAATGTTTTGAGTAGCAAGATAAGTACCCGAAGGAAGCCGCTGAATTGTTTAAAGAAGGAGGGAATGAAATGGAGAAGAAACGTGTGTGTTTGTAAGTAGATAGATACAAAGGTGACTAGAGGTGGAGAATATGGTGAATGAAGATCATAAGGTTTTAAGGGTTTAAAAGAGAGGAAGAATTGTATTTTTGTATGTGGCGCGTTGGTGGATGAACGAAGGAAATAGGGGGAGGAGTTAAAGTCTGGAGAAGCCGGAAAAGGATTATGGTACTGTGTTATATTGTATAGTGTATTGTCTTATAGTGGGGAAGTGATTGATAACAGTGTAGAGAGTGGAACGAGGTACATGTTCAGCCGTTTTATCTGAAGTATATGGAAATGTACCATATGTCATGTCTATACCTGAGTATTGGAGTTAAAGAGTTTTAGGTGTTTAACCGGTTCGCCGTGGAGGTGGAGCGAACAAGTCAGCACCCCGACAAAGGAAAAAGGCCCGGAATAAGCAAACACCCCGCACCCCCCGTTGATTCGTTGGTGGGCTTTCCGTTTTCCCCCAGGTTCTGGCTTTTGGTGTATCCACGACCTTGGGCTTGTGTCCTGCCTTCCGTTGCAAACCATCTGTCATAAATATTCAATTATTATTATGTAAGTGATTACGCTATCAGGAGGCCTCTCCATCAATCAATCGATCAATCAATCAATCAATCATTCAGCCTTCACTCTCTCCCGTGAGAACAAGGCAATATACCCTCTGTGTCTTCACCTGTCCACCCTGACAAGAGTGTTTTGTAAGCACAACATATCATTACCCCTATAACTATGACACAGTTCTCAACAATTCTCTCTATGTTAGCTTGCTTGTTCAATTCAATTTATTTCATTACAACAAACTAATATTTCGTCGCTATATTGTTGACTCATCCTCATTCATAGTCATATACATACATCTACATCCATTGATTTGCATACCTCAGGTTTTTTTCGTATAACTCAACACACACGTTACCACTCCTTAGTCATAATTAATTCATATAATCCATCTAATCTATCTAATCCGTCTTTTTTGGTTTCACTTCCGTTTATTGCTGATAAACTTCATCTGACTCAATCCCATTCTACCCAACTCGATTCAATTTCAACTAATTAAAAGAAGTCACAGATGAATTCTCAAAGTGAAAATCAAGATCAATCTATAAATTCAAACATTCAACAGGATATAAACAGCAATAATTACAATAATCAAATATTAAATTCGAAATTGGATTCCAAGCCTTCGCTATTATTTCCTTCTTCTTCATCTTTACCACCAACTCCATTACATAATAACAACACTAACAATAATAATATCAATTCCTCAAATAATAATAGCAATAGATCAAGGGTTGCAACTTTAATTCCAAATCAACCTCCAACGCAGCAAAAACGTCATAATTCTCAATCCTATCCATTACAAGGAGTTTCAACTAAAAGAGGCGCCATTTTCACTCCAAACTCATCTTCTTCGATAGTTAATAACAACAACAACGACATCAACAACAGCAACATTCCACAATCTAATACTGCCAACAACATCAATATTAATAATAATACAACTCCAGGTATCTCTCTGCAAAACACTACTTTCCCAAGTTTTACATCCGTTTCCGCCAATCCTTCCCAAAGCTTCACAAAACATATACCTATATCAACCTCAATATTTCCTACTAATCAACAACAGCAACCGAATAGCACTTCACATTTACTGTCACAGATATTACATCACTCTCCTTCAGCTCAACAACATCTACAGGTCCCTCAACAGCAACAATCAAGTACAACTCGTAAACAGCAAAACCTGATTAATAACCCACTTCAACTGTCTCCCAAACACTCGGTGGCAATTCAAGTTCAACGTAATAAATTGGCCAAAACTCCGACTCCGACAATATCGAATTTCGAAGTTCCTGCTTCTCCAAAATCAAAAGCGATCGCTAAAGTTTTCGAATCCGGTGATATGAGCGTTACCGGTTCAAGTGAATTGAATGAAGTTCCAACTACAAGAGGCAATAATCAACAATCAGATTCTCCAGAATCGATTTCAGAACAAAGGAATCATCAATCTACACAACAAGCAACGTCAAATCCTCAAGCGATTCCTGAAAACAAACCACAACCACAAGGGATAGCTGCTCCCAGAAGACCAAGCACTGAAACTGTATTGTCCCAACCTCCCCCACCTGCTCCATTAACCCAACAGCAACGGCAACAACCTCAACAGCAGCAAAGAATGATAACTGAAGAGGAACAAATCTTAGCATCAAACTTACAAGAAACATATAAAGCCATCCTTAAACTCGAAGTTGAAACTCAACAAGGTTGTGCAGAAGTTAACGAGAGATTAATTGAAAATGATGCGGGTGCTGAAATAACTCCTCAACTATGGTTAGTTTATAAAAATGTGATTCGGCTACTAGATCAATACTATGATTTTTTACTGTATGCATTATCACCAAATTCTGCTAGAGCCGGTAAACCACTTGTCACAAACTACAGAATTTTAAGAAGAATGTGGGTTTACGGTGTCGTGTCATTTTTGGAAGTTTTGAAAAACGTTGCTGCAATCTTTGTTGAGCATGAAGTTTGTGGTTGTTTTATATCTTACGCCTTCAATATCATTGGTTGTCTAACCGACGGTCAACTAGGTGTTGAAGGTTGGTGGGCTGAAAAACTGGGCGATTTGTCAAGAATGGCTATTGCTTTATACCCGGCAAACTATATGGATTGGAAAATATCTTCTGTTTATTGGTATCAATTGGCAATGAAGACACAATTTGGTCACGGTAAAATTTATTACCATATGTGTACTGTGGAAATTGACAACTTAGAAGCTTTAGTTGATATCGGCAAAAGTGTTACGTGTAGGGATCCGTTTGTTCCAACTCCTCAATATTTAAGAATGATTGTTGATAACGTTTGTTCACAAAGAAATATCTTGAGTTCTGTCGAAATGGCGATGATCGATTTTGTTAAAATTCATAAAATTTTGTTGATGCCCAATTATAACACAAATCAAGAAATGGCGAATTTAGTTTCTCATTACTCTGCTCATCTTGGTATGGATACATCAAACGTTGATTTTTTCCAATTGAGAGGTGAAGTCGGAGGTCCATTATCGGTTGATAAAGTTAACTTTTGGTTTCAAAAGGGTTCAAATTTTGCGTTGTGCAACATTAGTCATTTGATTGGGTTTGGTGATAGTAGAAATCCATTTGCAAAACTTTTTGACTTACCCGAAGCTTTGAAACAACGCAAAGATAAAAAGGACAAGAGAAGAAAATCCAAAAGTGATATTACAAAAGCAAATTCCGCTGACGATGCATCCAATAAATTGAACGATTCTGAAGCAATGTTCAATTCAACCGCCTCGGAGCAAGATGAAAATTCGTGGTTTATGCTATTGGATTTCATCAATAAAGGTGTTATTGAACTGAGTATGAGAATGCTAAAGCAATACATTACTGGCCCTTTACAAACTTCAACTCCTCACGTTATCGTTTGGTTATATTTCATAATTTCAATCGGTGAGGCAGCAAATCGTTATCCATCGTCAAAACCATTGTTTTATTACTTTGTTACAAAATTCATTCCCTGGGATAAATTAACCCCATATTTGAACGATATCTTATGTATCGTTAGATCACAACCCGAAATGAGAAAAATTTTAAAAGAGCATTGCTTGATAAAGCAAAATTCAAAAGACTACAAACAAATTTTGAACTACTTATCAGAGAATGAGAAATTATGGGAAGTGTGGAAATGTTGGGGATCATTGTGGTTCGACAACGTTTCTTTGAAAAGTGACTACGCCACTGTCTTCGAAACAGGTGTTAAAGGTGATATTTTCGATTTACCAACTTCTGGATTACGTTACGATCCTAAAAACGATAGTCATAGATTTATTAGAATCATCTTGCTAGCCACTTTTATTGCCGATAATTATCCTGATTTCGGATTAGTTAGATCTAGCAACATTTTCAAATTCAAATTAAATTCAGAAATTTTGAATTATGAAACTAACAACACTAGCGTAGCATATTTTTCACAGGACACAAGATTTCAAAATATGTTTGAAAAGTCAAATCCAAAGATTTGCGTAGATAGTGAATCGGTGAATGAAAACGATATTGTTGATGAGTTCAAATGGTGCGACAAAAATGAAAACCCGGAGTTGCCAACTTGGGATTACAATTCTTATGGATTCATGAACGAATTCATTAACAATAACTATCCAGTTTCAACGAACGATACCGTTTCTTCAACATACGTTCCAATCCTACCTAAATTTGGTGAAATTGGAAACATCAACTCCAACCATGACGAAGATGATGAGTACGAAGAAGGATCATCTGATTTCGAAGATGACGATGATTCTAATTCAAACAATAATCACGTTACGGCATACACGCCCAACACAGTTAAAATCCCTGGTGACATTGGTGAAAAGATGGATACGTCGTTAACTTACATTTCATTGGATACGAACGCGTGGTTGAAACACTGTGGACGCATCTATAAATGTATCAGATCGGATATATTCCTGTTGTCGATTCCTCTCACTGTTTTCCAAGAATTAAGATCGCTAAGACGGTCGCCGGATTCTGCTGTGGCTGATTCTGCAACTAGAGCAGTCATTATAATTAGACAGTTGTACAACGATAAAGAAATTTCACCTATTCGTGCTGATGGTTCACGAGCATCTTCACTTAATGAAACTTTAGAGTTTGAGAAGAACCAAGATTGGAGATCTAATACTGATGAAATCATCATGAATGCGATTAAATCCAATGACGAATTGGGTAAGTCTCTGTTATTAGGTAACAATTTTGTAATCAATAAAAACAGCAAGCTGCTGAATAGTTTGGAAGCTAGTGTTTTCAAATACAATATTTTAGTTACTGATGATCGAAATATGGGGTTGAGATCAAAATCTATTGGATTGACTACGTTTAATAGTGCTTGGTTGTTTACTCAAATCGATAAAATTTCGGAGGGTAGATCTGCTGATTGATTGAATCGATACAGCTCATTTTTTCTTTTAGGTTTATATGTCACTTTTTCTTATCGATATATACAATCATTCTGTCATGTTTACTTATAGTTTATTTACTCGAAAAAAGAAAAATATTAGTTTTATTTTATCATATCATACTTATACAGTGACTGGTCCAATAATATACTTTTGGTCATTATCTGATGGAATCTTCTTCATTCTCTTTCATGAGATATCGACTATCTAAGCTAAAACGTTTGCCTTTGTTTGCGATTTTAAATTCAGGGAAATAACGTTTAATCATGCTTGAGATATTAAGCCCAAGCAAGCACTTCAACAACAGCTTAACTCCATGATCACCAAACTTTAGCAATTCCTCGTATTTAGGGTTAGAATAGGTTGAACGGTTGCTGAACTGGGTATTTGTTTTTTTTCGCAGTTTTTTATAACCATAAATCAATTTCAAACTTTGATAAATATCAATTAATTCACATTGCTTTGAATCAATGATTATTTTGAAAATTGAGTTCCTAATTGAACTGGCAAGTAAGGAAGGTTTCTTAATTGGTAATAACCCATAATTTTTATTACGAAAATCAAAGTTATGGCTATGAGATAATAAATAAATGCTCTGTGACTTCGAATTTGATGCTGAGATTATTGAATTCGGGTCCTTTGAATAAACATTCAAGCTAACTGTCTCTTGAGTGAAATTATAAATCACTTTATAGCTTATTTGACATTTTTCTTTTGAATCTTCGTCAAACATTGGTGGTTTATCAAATAAAATTGAACGAATCTCTGATTTCGTTAATCTATTGAATTTTAATGGCTTATTATTGTTACTATTCATTATTGGGCCACTCCCATGGCTTTTGAGAATGGATGAGGTCTTGAACCTTTTGGGTTGATTTTCAATCGTTTCGTACTGTTTGAATTCATGTTGCCGTTTTTTAATCTCGTTATTATCATCAGTATTAGTTAAAGCTTCATTTGTATTGTCATTATTGTTGTTATCTTTAATTATTTTTTTAATGCTTGGTTCCTGTTTATTCTTCTTCTCGGTTCTGGAAATGTTATTACAGCAATACAGGTATCGTGTATAACAGCAATCGGTTTTCAAGCCATCAACGTGCATATTTTTTCTAGTTCCAGAACCGTATTTGATAAAATTTTCAAAAATTGAAATGAACCTAATCCATTGTAAAAATGTAAATTGGAAAGTTGTCGGTTGCTTAACTGTTAAAACATCTTTTATCAATTCAGTAATTTGAATGATGTGATCGTTATTGTTTATGTTATTGATTTCGTTAATTGCATCAATTTCATGATTGAAACATTTACATATCGTTTCAAATATCTTGCATTTATTATCATCAGTTAATTCTGCACTCAAATTTGCATTTATTTCAAGTAATTTTGAAATTGAAATTGTTTCATTTATTAAATATTCCTTTTTTTCATGCCTTATCCCAAACAATTTCAAAATTGATTCGGATTCTTTATTGAATTTACTCGTTATTTCTTTTTGAAAGACCCTGATTAATACATGATGTCCATCAATTTTGGACTTAGATACTTTAGTATTAGCAACATTATAAACCGCATTATTCCCCATTTGCTAGTGTATCATCGTCTACTATTTTGTCTGTACTTTCCTTATCTCACGTAGCCTGTTTTGGAAGTGGATTTTGGCATTTGGAATATTTCTATGTTTGTCCTAACCCTCAAAAAAAAAAGTCCAAATCAGGCATCTCCTCCTCGTAGAGTGCGGCTTATTTGTTAGTAACCTATTTTATTTCTCTTTCAGATGTGAAAAATGGGGTGTTGTTTGCTATCACCAGCTCCATATACGGAAAATGATCTCTCCGACTAATTGGTGATTCTGCATGCATAAGTCAAGTCACCCTATTAAAAAAAACAAGGGGACACAAAACTTATCATATCATCAGATTCCCAGTTCCTCTAAACAATATAGACTATATGTCGACGCGTCGTCCAATGCCTGTGTTTTTGGGCAGCCAACTGTGATCTTCGTACTCCATAATCTTATATGATATATCCATTATACTCAGTTCAGGAGTACATTGTGAATAAGAAATAACAAAGTACAATTGTTTCTTATCATCTGGAGTCTGGATGCTTATGATATCCGTATCAAAAGTGGGCAGTTTTGTGATAATTCGGCCTTCGGTTTTGTGAGATAGAAAACAGTTCAGAATTCACAAGGCTCTTAAGCTCTTAAAACTGTTGTGAAAAATCGTCGATCGTCTGCATTTGCGTCTGTTCTTGTAAAAAAAATTAGCGGTTCTTATCTCATGCGGCTCACCCCTTTAAAATGTTGAAATCGCTTTAAGTCGGATTTGGTTAAGCTTATCATCATCAAGCTTTGATTAGAACCACAAACTTAGAAATAAATAGAGAGGTTTTTTCCATGCTTTTGTAACTGTTTTGCTTATACAGTAATGGTCTTAAGGTTGCAAAAAAAATCAAACTGCAATTGACTAACACACAAGCCTTTAAATTTTTTCCCTACAAATGACAGTTGAAGAACCATTATCCTACCCAATTCCATTAGCTGAAAACGGATTGGTTGTTGACTTCAAAACAGGTAGTCACTCATATGATATTCCCCAAAAGACAAGAGACTTAGAAATTGCCGCATTGATTAAAAAACTTGAATCTAAACCAACTTTTGAGCCAAATTTGAAATTTGACGTCAATAAGCACATCATTTTCAAGGATGAATATTTCGAAACTACTAAAAAGGCGACTTTACAAGATCTTGGTATTAACAAAACCAGAACTGCACCAGTTTCTGATTTTGCCGCAGCTTATCCATTCCCATTGGTCTCTCAAGAAGCTGTTGATATGATCCTATGGGAATCTTTACAGCCTGAAGTTATTGAAAAATGGTCACGTTTACCAAATTCAAGTTTGGCAACTAATGCAACTAGATTAGATTTCCACATTGGTGGTCATTGTAGGCAAGCTGCCCAGTTTTCATATGATTTCTATGGATGTCAAAGATTAAAAGATATTGTTTCAGGATTTACTGGTATTAAAGTTGGTCCGATTTATGACGCTGAATATGGTCATATGAATGTTTCTTTAGCTTCATTAGATGAAGATGAAGTGAAAAATGTGCCAACATCACAAGATGATATTTCAGCTGAGTTAGAAGCTCAAAATCAGAAAAAAGGTCACGAAATCCCATCTACTTTAGGTTTACATTATGATTCTGTTACTTTTGCTTTAGTTGTTATGTTAGACCTTGGTGAAGGTGCAGTTGGTGGTGAAACCGGTGTTATTACAGGTGATGATAAAGTTTTCAGAGTTCCAGATCCGAAGATCGGTTATGCTACTTTAATTCAAGGTATGGTTTTAAGACACGTTGCTACTAAGCCAGTTTCTAACTCAAACAGAATTACTGGTGTCACAGGTTTTGCATCTGAGGCTCCTGAACTACTAGATAACTGTCGTCTTACATCTGCTAAACCATCTGTTTTACCAAGAGCACAGTACAACCAATATTACAGAGACTGGTTTGAATATAGATTTAAAAACTTGGCTAATCATTTGAAATATCATAGAGAATTAGTTATGGATAAATTTGAAAAAGGAGTTCCATTTGATCAATTGGAAATGATTGACATTTGTAAGAATATGGAAAGATACCTTTATGATTCATGGAAAGAATTAGAGGCTGTTCATAATCCTCCATATCCTCCTGAGGAGTTCCAAACTCCTTACCATGAATTACCTGACTATAATTGAGATTGTTTTGTTCTCCAATTTCAACTATCTCTTTCACTACTTAAAAGTTTTATCTTTTGATTTGTCAGTAGTTATGTTTTATACTTTTCCACTGTGTCTTAAGAATTCTTCAGTTCTTCTTTTTAATTGTTCTTTGTTTTTAACGGGTTACTGGATAGTCTTTTGCTTTCTTCTACTATTATAATTACTTCAAATAAGCATACAAACATTCTTTTACAAGCAAACGCTTTTTGTAAAGTAAAACAAAATCGTTTGATTTAGTTGTGTAAAAAAGGTTACATCAAACTGCCTCTAATATAGAGTAGTTCCTTTTCTGGCATCACTTGCAGAATAACCAAGTTCAGTTTAGGTCGACCATAAAAGCGTTATAGATCTATCGGTCTGCGGTATTTACAGTTATATTTAGATAGTTAGATAAACACCAACGCTACATTGTTTGGTCCTCCATCAAGTGTATCTACCGCCGCCAGTCACAACGGGAACTTCCCTATCAGGAAACCCCGAAAAGATTTCCAGAGGGTGCGGCTTGCCACCGGTCGCAGTTTCCAGATTCCCCAAATCGAGCAATGCGATGTTTCGAGGTTTACTGATAAGAATCCTACTATTTCTTATCTGATTTAATGATTTAATCTCCATGGAGTTCGGTTTTGGATTTGAGCCTAGATATATATTCTATTCCTATTCTTTTTTCTATTTTTTATTTCGATTAAATTGCAAATATATAAGATTGGCTTTTTGTGCTTTTTGTGCTTTTTGTTTTATTACACTTTCGTCCTTTCTCCAACTATTAATCATCACCCAATTGATAAATTCTACTTACAATATGACTGTCGAAGCATTACCATTATATCCAGTTCCATTGAAAGAAAACGGTTTAGTTGAAGACTTCAAAACCGGCTGTCATTCCCACGATATTCCAAAAAAGACCGTTGATCTTGAAATTGCTGCTCTTTTGAAAAAATTAGAATCTAGGTCAACTTTCAACCCAAACTTAAAGTTTGACGCTTCTAAACATATCATTTTCAAAGAGGAGTATTATAAATCAACTAAAACGGCAACATTAAAAGAGCTTGGTATCAATAAAACTAGAACTGCCCCAATTTCTGATTTTGCCGCAGCTTATCCATTTCCATTGATTTCCCAAGAAGCTGTTGATATGGTTCTGTGGGAAGCGTTGCAACCTGAGGTTATTGAAAAATGGTCACGTTTACCGAACTCAAGTTTGGCAACTAAAGCAACTAGATTAGATTTCCACATTGGTGGTCATTGTAGGTTTATTGCACCATTCTCTTACGCTTTATACAATTCTCCAATTGTTGCTGAGATTGTTTCAAACTTTGCTGGTGTTAAATGTGGTGCTATGTACAACTCTGAATTTGGACATTTGAATGTTTCTTTAGCTTCATTAGATGAAGATGAAGTGAAAAATGTGCCAAAATCACAAAATGATATGCTAGCTGAATTAGAAGCGCAAAATCAGAAAAAGGGTCATGAAATTCCATCTACTTTAGGGTTACACTATGATTCGGGTTCTTTAGCATTGGTTATTATGCTAGATCTTGGTGATGGGGCAGTTGGTGGTGAAACCGGTGTTATTACAGGTGATGAGAAAGTCTTCAGAGTTCCAGATCCAAAGATCGGTTATGCTACTTTAATTCAAGGTATGGTTTTAAGACACGTTGCTACTAAGCCTGTGTCTAACTCAAACAGAATTACTGGTGTCACAGGTTACGCTCCAATTGGTCCAGATATCTTAGATAATTGTCGTATTACATCTGTTAAGCCATCTGTTTTACCAAGAGCTTCATACAACCAATATTACTCTGAATGGTTTGAATACAGATTCAAGCATCTTGAAGACCATTTGAGATATCAAAGAGAAAAAATCATGGAAAAGTTTGAGGCTGGTGAACAATTTGATCAATTGGCTATCATTGAGATCTGTAAGAATATGGAAAAGTACTTAAACACTTCTTGGAAGGAAATGGAGTGTGTTTATAACCCTCCTTACCCACCAAAAGAGTTCCATACTCCATATGATGAATTGCCAGACGAGGAATAACTCTGATAGCTACTTTATTTTTCAATTTTCTATAGTATCCTTTTGGAGCTGTTTTGCATTCACTTTTTAACTCTTTTTCAGCGGTAAATATTTAGCTAGTTCTAAGATATACCAATGATACCTGACTCTTTGGTTGAATTTATCGTACTCATTATAAATCTTTGACAGCCGTATAGTTTCAGAATAGAAATGAAAGTCAAATCTTCTCCGAGATCAACTCCAGATTAGGAAATAAGCCGCATCGAGTCATCTCCCGGAGATATGGCCAAGGAAAAGAAATAATCATCATTTTTTGGTTCTTTTAAGTTGGTGAGAATCATTCTTCTCATAGTAATACATATACGTCTAAAGTATCCGTACAATCAAAACCAGGATTTGTGGTTGCTTAGAACTTAGGGTAATCAATAAATGGGGCAAGTGTTACCGTTCATCGAGTGGCCGTGAAAAGTTTTAAAGACTGTAAACAACTCTTTTCGGCATTATTTCACAGATATTTACTTTAGATTCTGTCCAAATTTTTTTTGTAACCTTGCCCAACGGAACCAAACTTCCTTCAAAATGGGCGTACTCATGGGAGAATATACCCTATTAATGGTCTACTGCACGCGAGATCAGGAATAGTTGCCGTTCTATGGTACGAAAGTGCCGTTTGTAGTTTGCATGCATAACATCACGTCAGGATAGATGTACTATTGATGATCCTTTGATTATCCTTAATTCAGGTTGCAGGTCAGTTGCACCGTTTTCCCAGAAGTTGCCATATATAAAGAACAGGGATGAGCTAATTTTAAAGCAAGATGGTCTAAAAGTACCAGCTTGACAGGTGAGACTAAAACGAGTTCGTGGGGAAGCAAGTGGGGAAATTTTATGCCGTACGGCGCCATTGATGTCTGTGTCATCTATTAAACCCAGGCTTTCTTCAAACTCATTCCTCATCTCCAGAAAATATATTTTTTAAGGGACAAATTATGCTTCCAGTTACCACTTTTAAAAAATACCTTGCAAGAATGTTCTGTACTAGTTTTTAATTGAGCGCAATTCGCAGTCAAATGACCATCTAATGAGCAACCATGCACACAAGTTTTCCTTAGATGTTCAATTACTCCCGAGACTCGAATTAATGAAAAGGGAAGCCGTTTGCTACCCCAACAAAATACCCCTGTTTTAATGGAAAAAGGCATTTAGGGCCTATTACGTTGCAACTACATCAGTCACCATCTTTCTTTTGTGGGGATCTCAAAACAGTGAAAAGTCTTATAAATATTTCATCTTGTCTGTCATCTTGCTCGTTTCAGTTATCTTAGTTCCTGTTCTCGATATAGGAAATTCACTTTCTAGGCTTCAATTCTTGAAATCGAAAAAATCAAATACGTAACAATGGAAACTGAGTCTAGTACGGAAGAATCTCAAAAATATGATGACAAGCATATACAAGCATTAAAAATCGAAGAAGTTGGTTCTTTTGATGAAAATGGAAATTATACCACTAAAAGAGGTTTGAAATCTCGACACGTTCAATTGATCGCACTTGCAGGAGCTATAGGTACGGGTCTATTTGTTGGATCTGGTAGTGCCTTAGCAACATGTGGTCCCGGTGCTCTTTTGGTTGGATACTTGATTTTATGTATTTTTGTTTGGTTCATTATGAATCAGTTGGGTGAAATGGTTACTTTTATTCCTGCACCTGGTAAAGCAACCATGTATGCATTATGTGAGAGGTATACTGGTAACAAGAGCTTAGCATTTGCCGCTGGTATGAATTTATTTTATGCTCAAGCATTACTTGTTCCAGCAGAAATATCAGCAGCAGCATTTGTTATCAAATATTGGTCCGATTTGAATATTGCCATTTGGATTTCAATTTTCATAGTTAGTATCGTTTCCTTGAATTTCTCAGCAGTCAAGTATTTTGGGGAAACAGAATTTTGGATTGCTTCCATTAAAATTCTCACAATTATTGGCTTAATAATTGTTGGTATTGTTATCTTTTTTGGTTGTGGGCCGGCTCAGAATGGTGTTTTGGGTTTCCACTACTGGAAAACCCCAGGTGCATTCACTGAACATTTGGTTTCTGGTAATACTGGTAAATTCTTAGCTTGTTGGACTAGCATCATTAAATCTGCATTTGCTTTTGCTTTGTCACCAGAATTGATTACTTGTTGTGCCTCTGAATCTCAAGCTCCAAGAATTAACATTCCAAAAGCAACATCAAGATTTATTTACCGTTTGATCTTCTTCTATATTGGAGGTGTTATTGTCATTGGTGTAATTGTTGCTTATGATGATGACAGATTGATGTCTGCTATAAACGAAGGTGCATCTGGTGCAGCTGCCTCTCCGTTTGTTATCGGTATACAAAATGCTGGTATTAAAGTTTTAAACCATATCGTCAATGCAGCAATTTTAACCTCTGCTTATTCTGCTGGTAATTCTTTCACATTTGCAGCGTCAAGAACTTTACATTCAATGGCTGTGAATGGTGATATTCCACAAATTATGGCTACTTGTAACAAGCAAGGTGTTCCATACTACTGCGTTCTAGCTACAGCTTTGATCAGCTTATTGTCATATTTGAACGTTTCAAGTGGGTCTACTGTTGCATTTACTTGGCTATCAAATATCTCCACAGTTTCTGGTTTTGTTTCTTGGATTTTCGTTTCAATAACTTACCTAAGATTTAGAAAGGCTATTACCTACCACGGAATGGACGAAAGAGTTACTTATAGACCACCATTTCAAATATTTGGGGCTTATGCTGCATTATGTTTCTTTTCGTTAGTTGCCATAACAAACGGTTATGCTGTTTTCTTCAACTGGAAAACATCAGATTTCTTTGCTGCCTATGTTACTTTACCAATTATAGCTGTTTTGTATATTGGCCATATGATTTGGAGCAAGAATTTCAAGTTATTTTCTCACCCTGGAGATATTGATGTCTTTACTGGTTTGGAAGAGGTTGAGAAGGAAGCTGCTGAATATATTGCTCCTGTTCCAAAAAACAGGCTTCAACAAATATGGTTCTGGCTTGCTTGAGTAACTTTAGTTATTGTTCTCAGTTTTATGAATCTGTCGTTTTAATGTAATGCTATGTAGTTAGGAAAATGGGTAAGATATCATAAATGCTAAAATGTAGATTTCCCAAATAGGCCATGGGAAAACATCCACGTGGAGTGAATGAATTTAACTTACTTTTCCAGAGAACTGTTCAAAGTGAAAAGAAAAGGTAGAAAAACTATTTTTTGAAACATCATCCTCAGAATAACTAAGATTAACATAATAAACAACGGAAAACATGAAATTTTGAAATTTTTTTCATAATGTATTCTTAGATTTCATACATCAACTGGCAATTAATAAAGATATAGCGAAATATGTTACTGAATGACGCTAAACATAAACAGAAGATCCGTGAAACATCACTCTAAAACTATTCTGTGAGGAATCCTACGGACTTTTCCACTTTGCTACGGTTGTTGTTATTTCGTGATTCGGCGTCAGTTTACTATGCTTCCGCGAAATCCACTATTTTTTCCTCTTTTTGAATTGCTTGGATTTGCCAACTATTGTCCTCAATGGTTGGAATTCCCTTACTCTGCTGACGACTTCGTCAAGGCTTATGTTCTTTGTTATAAATAGTTGTGTATTTTGCTATTCTTGTTTAGTTTCCTTCCTATCGATTGGATAGAAGGATTATCAAATCAATACGGAATTTTGTCCTTAAAATCTTTTAAACAGTTTTAAATAACTATCAAACCTTCACAGACTTTTGCATGGTTATCGGTAACTGAGTAAACGTAATTTGAAAGAAGACTTAATATTCTATTTGACAACCTTTCTATCCAATCGATAGGTGGGGGATCAAAATAGAAGTAAGCAAATACACAAGTATTTATAACAATTCAAAAGAGGAATAATAAAGGTAAAAAAGAGAGGAGTGGCTAAAAGGAAAATGACCGAATGAGGAGAAATCGAAAGAGCAATAAAGGAGGCTGAATTAGGGAGGAGGAAGTAGGGTTAATACCTTACAAGTTTGTAACGTACTCTTTCCTCATTACATTCCTTTCTTTATTGCATCACCTTTTATTACTGTTCCTTTTTTTTACTTCTCTTTTCTCCTTTGAATTGTTTTGCACTAGCAATTATTGTTTTCACTGTTTACAATTCCTTTTAACTTCTAACTCGAAATTCTGGAGTTTGTCGATCCTCATT
Source organism: Ogataea degrootiae (assembly GCA_019232045.1). Taxonomy (NCBI): domain Eukaryota; kingdom Fungi; phylum Ascomycota; class Pichiomycetes; order Pichiales; family Pichiaceae; genus Ogataea; species Ogataea degrootiae. The sequence goes on from JAHDIT010000016.1 coordinate 126,625, forward strand.
TCTTTACTACAAATATGTGTATATTTCGGTATTCTTATTTAGGTTCTTTTCTATCGACGATATGGAAAGATTATCAAGTTAAATACCAACTGTGATGTCAATTTCTTTGTATAGATTTAAATAACTATTGAAACGTCACACAGGAAAATAGGACTGTTTTTTTGTAGGCATTTCAAAATTCAAGAGCTTTGGAAAACATTTCTGTCTCAAGGATTGCGTTTGTTTATGCTGATAGTTTTTATTGTCACTATTTCTATATGAAGATGTAGAAATAAAGATTCACTGAAAAAAAGATAGTATTAATATAGTTTATGGATATGAAGGATTTAAAAGGGAAATCAAAAATAGAACATAACCCTTTCTATGTTGCACCAGTTACTTTTAGATTTCTTGTTTACAGTTTCTCTAGTCTCTTTGATCATTAATAAGACCTCAATCTCTTACTATGATCCACTATAATCACCTTTTAAACAAATCAATGATTAAAATACATGTTTTTCCCTCGAAAATAAAACGAAACGGTTTTTTGAGAGTTTTTAACTCTATCACTGTGGCTAAATTGAAGATTAAGAAAGCTTTCACCCAGATTTGAATAGATAATTTTAGAAAACAATGTAAAAGCAGAATCATAGATAAAGCTAATATCCCTTTATTGCGATTGTTGTAATAGAGTTTACAGATATTACTAGTAAGGATGATTATGTAATACACTGGATGAATGATCGGTGTAAAGGTTTGACAGATAACAAACCTTTACGCCCAAACCACATTTCGCTAAAGGGGTATTTGCCTATTTAGAAGGATCTATGAATTCCATATGTACACCCTACCCTTTATAGCCCTTTTTACCCTTTAGTTTAGCCAGGCTATATTCTCTGAAGCAACAAGTGTTTAGGTTAAGTCCTTCCGACTGTATACCAGGAATATAGTGGAACTACTACACGAATACAAGCCACTTATATCATAAGTCTACAATTGCTAGAACATTATCTGAAGTTCTTCTAATTGGAAGAAAAAACAAACGGGAACTTATAAAAGTAGCATTTGGCTTAGTTAGTAGATAATCAGGGGCCTTTTAATTGACTGCTTGTTCTTTTTCTTAATTTCTCTTCAATGGTTTTATTATGGACTTAAGTTTGGTAGATTTCTACTATATCTACCTAGAAGAAATAGTATAGTATACATATCCCCGGTTATTCAATTAAACATCTGTGTTTCTAAATTTGAAATATCCCCTCCACAATCTGAACTTAAAGCTTTCATTATTCTCCGCAATTCATACCTGAAGACCCACGAGTTCACAAATACCTGAATATCCATATATGTGATGATACGTGACTAATCATGGGTTGATTTGAAGTTAATGTGTACATCAGAAGGAGGGGTGATCAACGAGTGGAGCAGATCGGAGATAGTCATCTGATCAGGCTCCAAGAGAGTTCTTTCGGTCACCTTTAAGTCAGAGGACATACTACGCTTAATTTATGTACAACAATAGAGGATAAATAGGCAGAAATAAAAGTGGGGAACAAAAAACTCCGGGAATTTTTCTCTTAGGACCAAATTCTCAATCTGCAGGATCCAGCTGCTGTATGTTCTAAATCTGTTCCCCCGTCATATCTAATCACATGGAGATTCCGTATAATTAGATCAGGTAAGAAATTACGAAAGCTGGAACCTTGCCAGCGGTATTAGAAAGTTGAAAGAGTACATTACACAAGAATATTATGTTTTTAAAGGCCTCCAAAACGTCACTGTGCGCTTAAAAGGAAACGCAGATAACTGGCCTCAAGTTATGGCTATAGCTAGATGAACGAATTTCTTGAATGTGTACGTATACACGTTATCACATTCCCAACTCCAAGTTCCAAATATCCCGAATGCCTTTGGCGTAACTAAAAAATACAAGAAAATCTTTCAATTATAACAGACTATATCCAGATATTACCTGAGTAACGCATCAGTTGGCAGACAAAAGATATTGCACTTGCGGGGTACTTATCTGTAGGAGATCTAGTTGGAGAAAAAATGGAAATTCACACTGAGGTATACAGAGTCTCAGAATAAACGGGTAAAACTATGAGGTACAATTAATTCTACTGGAAGACTTTTCGACTGATGCTTGGCTATTCGACTATTCTCCACCTCTGTTAAGGATAATAAAGAGCGCTTTTTAAGTGCTTTGCTTGATTTGGATAAATTTGAGAATATCCCTTGGACATTAACTCACATATACACTGCATTGTATGCCTATATATTCATCATATTATTTAAATTGTCAATATGACATTTCAAATTAATCTTCGACATTGACGTATGGTAAGTGCACGGCGGGAGAAATTGTGAATTAAGAGAGCCGATTCGATTCCGGTGTGCGCTGAATCAATCTCCTTTTGACGTAATTAAAATTCTCGTTTCTTTCGGTTCTACATATATGGGGTGCAGCTACCAAGCAATCGGCATTAATCTTTTGTTATATGAGCCACATGCCCAGAGTTTTATTTTTCCTTGGTGGGATGTACTGGAATGGGTGCTTATAAACTTCGGGCTGTGATAGACAGGCTCAATTAATTAGCAGTCGCTTTTAACAACATCACTTTAGACAAAGTACATTTTGAGAGTAAAAGCAAAAATTAGTGAAACCTGAACCAGAGAACACAGACTTAAAGTGCTGTATAGCTTGTTCTATTTTCCAAATATATGCACATCTATTGATTTACCTCATCTGTCCATGATAGGACTCCGGAGGTATCCTGCTCTTTCTTCATTTTTTCACTGACAATGAAAACTAGACATGACCTTTTTTAGATTAGTGATTTGCTATTCCAGATTTCTCACACTCTAGTATTGGCAACAAGGCCCAGTTTCTTCTTTTGTAGCCACCCCGCATGGCTGTTGTGTTGATCTTCTTCACCTCAGCCTCTCCTTATATTTGTTATCAGCGGTTGTATTCTGGGACATTGAGGTTCCCCAAATCAGGCTCCCCGAGAGTGCGGCTGGCATAGTGTATAATATCTGTTTAGTAAGAAACATACTTATATTCGAATGGTATGGTATATGCTTCAAGCTTCTAAAGATATTCATCAATAGGTAGTACAAAAGGCTCTATTGTTTGGGAATATCTTCGCTAGCAACTTTTTTGACTTTACTTATTAGGTTGAAACCAAATATCTGTTCTCTACTTACTACCTGTATAAATAGATGTAATATTCTCAGGTTTGTCCTTTCATTTTTCATCTCCCTAGAAAAAGTTTCAATGTGGAAGTTTAAGCTGTTATATATATAGTATTGGTATATTTATTAGAATGAGTGACAGGGATTCCCTTTCCATTATCAAAGAAGACTCTCACCTAGAGTCCTTCCCTCAGCATGAAGGTGGTATTTCAAAGCCAGACTTTTCCTCAAAGGCTATAAAGCATTTCTTTAAAACAAGAGTGACAGAATTATTTCCATCAAAGGAGCATATTGAACAAAATAAACATTTATTGAACCCTATTCCGGGCTTAAAATTAGTTAGTGGTGGTCAGTGGCTACTTATTACAGTTGCATTCTTTGCTTGGGCCTGGGATGCTTTTGGCTTCTTTGCTATCTCCTTAAATGTTTCTAGAGTAGCAGAAGATTTCGATAAATCAGTCAAGGATATTACTTGGGGTATTACCTTGGTTCTTATGTTGAGATCTGTTGGTTCATTCTTGTTTGGATATCTTGGTGATAAATATGGTAGAAAGTGGCCTTTCGTCCTAAACTTGTCATTGATGTGCGTTTTAGAAATCGGTTCTGGCTTTATCAAGAACTATCAACAATTTTTGCTAGTTAGAGCTTTATATGGTATCTTATTGGGTGGTGTTTTTGGTTCTGCGGCGGCTACATGTTTGGACGATTGTCCAGCTGAGGCAAGGGGCTTCATTTCTGGTTTCTTACAGCAAGGTTACACCTTTGGTTACTTGATGGCTGTTGTTTTCACTAGAGCTATTGCTGACAACACATCCAAGACTTGGAGAGCCTTATTCTGGTTTGGTGCCGGCGTTGGCCTCTTAATTATCTGTTCAAGAATATTATTACCAGAAACCAAGGCTTTTCAAAGACAAAAAGAAATTGAAAGATACAACACAGAACATGGTATCTACCAAAAATCTTTCAAAGAAAAAGCTATTGATTCACTAAAGATTTATTGGTTAATCATCATTTACTTAATCGTTTTGATGGCTGGTTTTAACTTCATGTCCCACGGTTCTCAAGATTTATATCCAACTCTATTAACTAAACAATACGACTTCTCAAACGACAGTTCTACTGTTACCAACTGTGTTGCTAATCTTGGTGCAATTACCGGTTGTATTACAATTGGCCATTTGTCCAACTTTGCTGGTAGAAGACTTTCTATTATGGTCTGCTGTGTCTGTGGTGGTGCCTTAATTTATCCATGGGCTTTTGTTAACGGTAGCGGTATTAACGCTGGTGCATTCTTCTTACAGTTTTTCGTTTTTGGTGCTTGGGGTGTGATTCCAATTCATTTATCCGAATTAGCTCCACCAGATTTTAGATCCTTCGTTGTCGGTTCTGCTTATCAATTGGGTAACTTGGCTTCATCTGCTTCATCTACCATTGAAGCCACCATTGGTGAATCATTCCCACTCGAGGGCAAACAAGGTATTTTCGACTATGCTAAGGTTATGGCTATTTTTGTTGGTTGTGTCTTCGGTTATGTTTTTTTAGTGACCTTAGTTGGCCCAGAAAACAAAATGGGTTCATTCACAAGTGAAGACGTCAATGAGGAAGTTGCTCTATACGAGCAAGCTAAACATGATGAAAAGCACGAAATTAAGGACCACGCTGAACACATTGAATGTGCAGATACCTTTGATAAGTCTGTCTCTAAATAAGCTTCTATTTTAACATTCTTGCATACTTTTTTTTGAATTTTAGCATAACTTTTATCCATATTGCCAATTAAACGTGAAACATCAAAAGTGTAAACTGCCAAAAAGTAGCTTGTTAAATTTCTGTTACTTGTTTATCCATGATGATAGCGTAAAAGGAAGAATTGTAAGCGTTTGATTGATCAGATATTTTATCATTGTCAGATATTTCTCTATATATAGAGTGTGTATAGGTACTCATTTATTTTATAATTAATATTTATTAAATACATTTCTTTGAAAGTCCTCCCAATATCTATCGATTATTTTCTAGGACTTGCCATAATCGCAAAAATCCAAGTCATCTCTATCAATTAAAGAATGAAAGGTATCCCCCCATATCCCACTCCGTATTACACCGCCTTTCCAACTCCTTTTTTGATCATTCCTCTTTTGAGTCGTTATAAATATGTCTCTATTCCTTTATTCTCCTTTAGATTGCCTGTCGATCAGGTTAAAGATCATCAAAAATTGTCAACTTTCATTTCAAACCCTTTTATGACGTTTTAAATAACTGTTGAACCCCTCGCAGATTAAAAATAGTGTAGAACAATCTTGAGTTAAGGGACCAAAAAATTAGAAATACTACAAGCTCTATGTCATAAATACAAAGTTTTTTACACTCTTAGCTAGTGATTGAATCAAAGTTCTCAGATAACAGAATATTCAAAGACAATAAAGACAGCATATATCTAGAGTTGCTGAGATACGTCTAATTCAATAGTTGCCAAATCCAAGTAATTTAAAAGAGGAAAGTAAAGCATCAAGTATTGAGAAATCATTTATAGCCATTTCTAGTATCCCTACCTTTTAGCCTTTAGTGGTATGAGTAGCACAGCTACCATCCAAAATAGTTTAGTCGTGGATAACTCCTCGGGCTTTTTAAAATAGTATTAGCTACATACAAAGTGTGTTCAGTTGTTTAGGACTTGTTCAAGGTCTTGTGACTAGTTTGGTGACACTCTATAAGTTAATAATGTAACAGATAATAAAATCTTCCATTAAAAAGTCTTTTTTATATGAATTTTATATATAAAACTCGCCCTTCCTTCTAAAAGAGTTCCGATTGTAACTTCTTCTAAATAAGTGGGATATACCGGTCTATTTATCTTATTTTCCATCTGAAAACTTTGGTGGCAAATTATCACTAGCTCCCTCAATTTGACCCCTAACACATGCGACTCATAACCGATAATTAACAGAATCAATTAATCGTATGACTCTGTTTTGACTTCGTTATTGCTGTGGCTTACTTTATAAATACCATAAATTTGAAACATATACAGAGAATCACACACTGAATGAAAGTGAGGCTCTGACAGTAAATTCAAAAGAGGAAAAAATAGTGCATTTCAAGAGAGCATAGTAAACTGGCGCGGAATCGCGAAATAACAACAACGGTAACAAAGTGGGAAAGTCTGAATGATCCCATACCAATACAACTAATTAGCACTGTGGCGCAGTGGAAGCGCGCAGGGCTCATAACCCTGATGTCGTTGGATCGAAACCAACCAGTGCTACTTTATTTTTTTCTGGCCTCTCTGTGTTTAACTTTTTTTCAATCAAATGATTTCATTTTTATTATTAGTAAAACAGCAAGCAACCCAGTACTCTAGTTGGTAACTTACAGATCACTATATAGGTTATTAGATATGAAATCCTTGTACATTTTAGTATTTGTAGTTTGATCTCCATTGATATTCTGCTTAGAGGTTGAAAAGTTGCTGACTTTTCTTTTTACGTTTAATTGTAATAAAAGGAGGACGAAAGCACATTTTCAACGTTCCAGCCTTAGACAGGGCTCCTCAGCTCTGATGCTTAACGGCCACCACACCAACTGAAATCTATCCCTAACCCCTGAACACTCAATACTTATGACACCACCTCCTCCACTATCCATTCAGTATTCCTTTCGATTCTTGTCTTGCTTTGTTTTGTCTTCCAATACGCGCCATAAAAATATTTTAGTTTTCTTTTGAAATTCTCTTCTTGTGTACAAAAGTTGTTTAAATTGCCAGCTTTTTTTGATTGACTTGGACACTATTTACGCAAGGACATATTAGATATCCTATTTATTCATAATAAGAGAGAAAGGAAAAACGATAAACTTATTTTTAGCTTTATAAATTCAACCGTTTTGCTAGACATAGATATTACAATTTTTCAGGTACGGCCGCCGACTCAAACTCCTAAATATATATACACCATCAACTAAGATGTCAATACGATTCAAACCCCAGAATCCAACCTTCACGGACCCTGACTCTACAAGTGACCCAACCACTGATACTTCAAAATATACTCCAGAGAAAAGCGCAAATAAAGAAGAAGGACAGTCCCCACAACAACAGCAACAGCTTCCCAAAAATAAACCACCTCCAATCAGTTCAATAAATATCGATGAATTTCTCACCACTGGATTGAAAGAGTTAAAGTCGATCAACGATATTACATCCATGCAGTCGCTTGCTTTATTTCAAAGACTTGTCGAGGATATACTGCAGTTGACCGCAGCAGTTAAATCAGACCCATCTATAAACATTGCCCATATTTTATTCAAGGACATCTATATGAATATGAAGATTGATGATTTACCAACAATACTTAAACCTCAAATACCCAGAAATCCAGTCTCACCAATATCACAACTGACCGCTGCTTCACATTCTCAAATCAGCCTGTCCAATTTCTCGAAAGACACTGCAGAAGATCTGGAAATACAACTGGAAATACCACTCAAAAAATGTTCCAAGATACATTCAAACTTTGAAGATATACCAACATTGGAAGATTCCTCAAGTTCCATACCAATATTTGAATCCGATAGCCAAACGAGCAGCACTTCATTGTCAGATACAGCAGCCCCAAATACAATCCAAACATCAATATTTGACGATTACGATAGACGTTACGATCAAACAATTTGTGATCCATCCTTGAAATCACAGTTGATGAAGAGATTCTACCTTCGTCAGCCGCCGGTTTTAACAGTGACTGCATATTTGGAAAGAATAAACCAATATGCTTCTCCATCTGCTGCTGTTCTTCTCTGTGCTGCCTTTTACTTGTTCAATACTGTATTTAACTTAAAACCTGTTGAAAAGGCATCTTTACTCCCATACCGTTGCCCAATAAAGGCGACTGACAAGGAGAAAGATACACCAATGAAGGATGATACAGATAGTATCGAAGAAGAAGAAGAAGAAGATGCTACTGTGTCGATGCAATCAGTGGAAGATCTTAATGTATTTAGGCTGATTCTCACTGTTCTTCGGGTTTCTTTCAAGTTAATAGAGGATAAAAATTTCAAACAAGGCTATTATTGTAAGATAACAGGATTACAAAACGTTAATGAATTGTTCAAAATGGAACTAAGTTTATTGTATCTGTTGGATTTCAATCTATTTATTAATCAGTTCAATTTGACTAGATTTCTATTTCAATTCCAGCAATTTGATACCAACTTAAAAAATACTTTGAAAGATGCTGAGCATTGACCTATTTTTGCTCAAGCTTCAAGCGTTCTTCCAATGTGCATCAGCCCACACGCTTTTTGTCTTGCCTTTTTGCTAGCTGTATGTATATACACTATTGGAATTCGCTATATGACTCTAATGATTTCCACTTTCACGAGCTCCACCTTTAATTTTCAATTTGATTCAATCGTATAATGTTTTTTTCCCTTTCACCTTTCTATTCATTTTTTTGTATGCTGATGATGAGACAAATGTAATTTTTTTCCTAACCTCTAAAAGCGAGCGTCTATTTACGATTTTGATATGATACGATATGATATGATGTATAAATATAATTTATTTGATAGTAAAAATATTATAAAAGGTAATAAATATAAAGAGAACAAGAATCAATAAACATGAGGAATATAGAGAAAAGGAGAGAAAGAAAGTGGGTGAAATTTAACAAGAATTTTCCCCTCTCCTTTTTTTTGTATAAACAAAACAATCAGTTCTTTTTGGAATAAAGTACACAAATATTTCAACTGAATACTAGCGCTTTTTCATTTTTTGAATCATTCTATTGTCTTCAAAAAAATTAAAAGTTGATTGGCTTGCCAAAGGTAGACAAAGCAGCTTCCTTGAAAGCTTCTGACAAAGTAGGATGGGCATGACAAACTCTTGCGATATCTTCTGTTGATGCGCCGTATTCTAAAGCTAAACCAGCTTCAGCAATCATTTCACCAGCGTTTGGACCAACGATATGGCAACCTAAAACTCTTTGGGTTTCAGCATCGGCCAAGAATTTAACGAAACCTTCGGTGTCCATGTTGGTCTTAGCTCTGGAGTTAGCAATGAATGGGAATTTACCAACCTTATATTTAATACCAGCTTCCTTCAATTGTTCTTCAGTTTGACCAACCCAAGCAACTTCAGGGTGAGAATACATGACAGCTGGGATGTTAGCGTAGTTAACGTGACCGTGACCGTTCTTGATGTATTCAGCAGCAGCAATACCTTCTTCTTCAGCTTTGTGAGCTAACATGGGACCGAAAGTAACGTCACCAATACATCTGATGTGTGGGTGGTTAGTCTTGAATTCAGAGTCAATAACAACTCTACCTCTCTTGTCAACATCTAAACCAATGACTTCAGCGTTCAGACCTTCTAAATATGGTCTTCTACCAACAGCAACTAATAAGACATCAGCGTCTAAAGATTCAATAGTACCTTTTTTTGTATCTTCGTATTCAATTTTAACGGTTTCACCTTCTCTAACACCCTTGGTAACTTTAGCACCTAATTTGAATTTCAAGCCTTGTTTGGTTAAGAATTTTTGAGTAGCTTTGGAAACTTCAGCATCCATACCGGCACCAACAGAGTTTTGGAATTCTAAAACGGTAACTTCAGTACCTAATCTGGACCAAACAGAACCCATTTCTAAACCAATGATACCACCACCAATGATAACCATCTTCTTTGGGATTTCTTTCAAGGCAAGAGCACCAGTTGATGAAACGATTCTTTCTTCATCAATGGTGATACCTGGGAATGGAGTTGGTTCAGAGCCAGTAGCAATGATTATATGATCAGCAGAGACATTGTCAACTGGTTCTTCAACACCTTCAGTTGGAGTTAACTTCACGTTCTTTTCATCGACGAATGAAGCTGAACCCTTGTAGTACTTGACGCCGTACTTCTTGAATAACATTTCAATACCACTGGTCAATTGGTTAACGGAAGTTTCTTTGGCCTTCATGAAGTTAGCTAAGTTGATTGAAACATCGCCGCCAACGTCAATACCTCTCATTGTAGATTCATGTTGAATTTGATGGTATAAATGTGAGTTGTTTAAGAGGGCCTTGGATGGAATACAACCAACGTTTAAACAAGTACCACCTAACTTACCTCTCTTTTCAATACAGGCAACATCGTAACCTAATTGAGCAGCCTTGATGGCAGCAACGTAACCACCTGGACCACCACCGATGACAACAATATCGTGCTTCTCTATAATAAACATAAAAAGTCTTCTCCCACGATCAATAAGTGGTTAAGTGGGATGACAAAATAATGTTAGTATTTATTTGATTCATGCTTTTGTTTTTCTGGTTGAAAATTCTGAAAGAGCAAGATTCGGCTATTTAAAGTACAAAAAGAGTTAAAAAAAGAAAATAAACATGAACAACTCCTTGCTAATAGCGGAGTGATGGTATGGTAATGATTTAACTTACTTGATTCAGCTAAGATTCTAGCAGATGAAAATAATCTTCTTTGAGATAACTTTAACATTTTGTTTTCTATGTACGAATTGGTTAAATAAATACTTTTCTTTCCTGTTAAGAATAAATCTATTAGTCAAATAGGAAAAATGAATTAAGTTGGTTCAAGCTAAGAGGTGGCTTCGTAGATTCATTTGCAATCAATAATCAATCAAATTAGAAAGCTGAATCCAAGTGTAAACTCCCTTGCAATTAGTAAAAGTGCGAATTTTTGAAGGAAGAGATTTGCCCGGGGGATTACGTAAGTAAATAGGAACAAGATGTCCTGTAGTCACCTAATTGCCCTTTCCCGGAAAGTGTTTGTATTTGTGTGATTGGATAAACATTCGGACTATTAGGATACCCCATACCAGCCCACAAACCATGTAATTACCCCCGCTTGTGGTGTGTGTATGCTCTTTGAAACCCTACCTCTTCTCTCCGCAACCAAATCGAAAAACGACTCGGACTCGAAAAGCGAGCGGCTAGCAGAGCACGCGCCACATCTACACGTGGCTCATCAAACATGGCTCATCAAACATGGCTGGTGTAAATAAGGGGGAGACGCATCCCTTCAACTAGTTTTTAACGTTTTAAGTATGATATTCATTCTATATAAACATATAACAGTTACAGATCCTCCTTGTACTCAATCCAGTCAACAACAATATCAACAAACTCACTGGGCTTTTCACTGATCAACCAATGACCTGCATCTATATCCCTAACTTCAAACATTGGAAAGAACAATCCAATTGACCTTAAATATTCATCTGCGATGTATGGGCTCTTTGAGCCTCGAATGAACAGCGAAGGTTTGGACCATCTACTAACTTTAGGATCAAACGGCCAAGCTGAAATATTATCTAGACTCTTACCAATGACATCTAAGGGTACTCTACTGTAATACCCATTACCATCTTTACTTGGCTTAATGTTCGTTAATAAAAATTGTCTGACCCCAATTTGATCCTCAACGTTGGCCAAAACAGCATCACAATCTTTCATTGATTTCAGTTCATCCTTCTTTAAAACAATATCTTTTAGAGATCTAACGTATTTTCCAAACTTACTGAACCCAGTACTACCTCCACCACCGCTGAAATCGACAGGAGCATTATCAACAGAGATCAACAAACTGCATAATTCAGGTCTACGTAAACAAACAGCCATTGCAGTTTTGGCACCCATACTATGACCTATAATAACGGGATCTATTAATCCTTGGTCTTCAATAAATCTTTCAACATCAGCAGCTAACGAAGGATACTCGTGAATCTCAGCATGTGGCGAATCCCCATGGTTTCTTAAGTCCAAACAATAAACGTCTCTATCCAATCTTTTAGAAATTTGTTTTGAAACTGATCTATTGTTTGCCTTTGATCCAAATAATCCATGTAAGAAAACTATTGGATTGTTCGAAGTTGGTGATTTTGGTGAATGCTTATCAAATGATAATGAAACAGTTGGTAAATCTGTTGCTAGTGCCTTCGATGATTTGTCAGGTTCGGATATAGATGCAGCTGTTCCATCATAGGTTGGTGCGTAGAATAATGGTGCCGTTGTATGAATTAACCTCTGTGAGTTAATGCTTGTATTTTGGACAAGGGTGAGGCGTATGGCTCGGGCGTTGAATACCCCTGATACCGTGGATTTAAACATGAGGAGCAATGATTTAATAATCCGTAAACGTAATTTTTGCTATTCTCCTTGGGAATATGCCTGAGGTTGTAAGGTAAGCCTAGGAGTGAAGTTAGGTCAAGTTGAATTAAACTAAGAGTAGAAGAATATTCAAGAAATGGAAATCAGTCAAATCTTCTAATTAAAAATCTGAGCACAGCCCTAATTTACAGATCTCATTTTACTTACTCACTAATTTAACAACGTTTAATATCAGCCTTGCTTTGTTTCAACAAGTTGTATTAAATTAATAGAAGCTATATATGTATGAATATATAATGTATAAAAGTGTATCAAAGTGGTAATAATAGGTAAAACTATAAACTGGGTAGGGAGGATTATGAGTAGGAGCAGGAGGAAATTCAACAAAAGCTAAAAAAAAGAAAGTGGAACAAATAAATAGATATGAATAAAGACAAATTAAATAAAATAAACTAGAGAGACAAAACACAAGACAAAGAAAAATATTTTGTATTTAATGTATGTAATTGAAGCAAAATCAGCAACGTGGAAAAATTAAAAGTTAACAAAAAGGCAAGGTCAAGCCAAGCATGAGAAAACTGTGGATTTGAGTACAACAATTATGAAAATAAATAAAACGAACGGGGGCCCAAACTATCTAACATTCTAGAGTATGTTTATGGCTAGGATCATTAACAGCAACGCATTTTTCATCTTCAGTACAGTATTTAATCTCATTAAACCATTCATCTTCGAAAATATCTTTCATAGTGGCTCTTTGCTTAGGATCAACGTTCAACATTCTTGAAATTAAAGGCCTTGAAGAGTGTGGTAGTAAACGCATTAGTCTATATGGGCCATGGATTTGACGGTGGGATCTTGAACTACTTGACTGATGGCCTTGCAAAGAGCCAGTTTGACGACGTTCTGGCCTTTCTTTCTTTTCCGTTGGCTCTGTAGTTTGGTTAGATTGATTTTGTGAGGGTTCTGGAGTGAGTGATTGTTGCTGTTGTTGTTGGGGCTGCTGTTGGTGATGGTGATGGTGATGCTCACGTTCGGACTGGTGTGGTGGTTGGACTGGTGGAGGTGGGTTCGCCAGATGATGTTCTGCTGCTTGTGGATTTTCAACAGTAGGATCTTTCTTTTCTGTTGCTTGTGGTATATTAATTGGGAGTGGATCCGAAGTGACAGCCATCGGGTCTCCTAATTGATTTAGGTCAAAATCTTCTGGCATTTCGGGTGGCTGATGTTGTTCTTGCTCTCGTTCTTTGATTTCACAATCATCATTCAAAGTTAATTCACCAGTTTTTTGTACCAATGTTTCAGAATCATTATCATTTTCATTGTTATTATTATTAGCTTCAACATTTTGTTCAAAATTTTTTTCGAATGGATTATTTTCCTTTTCTTTCAAAATATTTGGCATTTCCAATTCCTTTTGTTTCATTTCTTTTTCTTTCAACTCAGCAATCCTTCTTTTTCTTTCAAGTAAGAACTCCTTATGATTTCTAGCACTTTCAGCATAGTCATGAGGGGTATCATCTGGTTTACAGTATAAGCTGAAACTTGGATCTTCAGGTTTGGGAGCTTTCCATGGAAATCTTCTTAAAGTCATGCAGCAATATATTATAGCAATCGACCAAATATCAACAAATTGAGGATCATAAGAATGAGTGGAAGTTAAAACTTCTGGAGCCAAATAAGGATCGGAACCAACGATACCATGAGCCATCACCGTTTCATCTTCAAAAGGATATTTGAAAACAACAGCAGATCCAAAATCAATTAATTTAATGATACCATCTTTAGTGACCACACAGTTATCCAATTTTAAATCTCGATGTGATAAACCAACAGAATGTAAATATTGAACACCTAGTGTGATTTGTTTCAAGAAACAGTTGATTTCGGATCTAGTCATTTTACCAGACATAACGATACCAAAGAAATCGATTGGAGCGTATTCCATAACTTCGAAATATTGATCCTTTTCACTAATGATATCCAATGTCTTGATGACGTTTGGGTGATGAAGCGTACTACCGATACAAAATTCAGCGGTACATTTCTTAGCATATTCTTTCAGAGATTCATTGGGTCTTCTTGGAACAAACTCTTTAACGGCAAATGTAACACCATCAGATTCTCTGACCAGTAGTCTAACAGAGCCACCAGCCCCAGAACCTAAGACTTTACCCAATTTACCGTATTTCTTGGTCAACGAACCTTCTAAATCGTCCCAAAACCTAGGATCAGTTTTAACAATCATATTGTTGTTTGCATCATGGGTGAATGTTGGTGAAGCTATCTCATTGTTTGAAATTCGAGGTGAAATATCTTTTGAGGAGGTTTGGCGTCTGGAAGCGGATAGATTACTGCTGCTTGAAGGTGAAATTGATGAACCACCATCGTGTTTTTTACTTGGTCTGAAAAATCTTTTCAATTGAACCATTGAGGTGTTTCTTGGGACTAGTGGTTGTGGAAATGCATGATGAGTTGAAGCTTGGATAGTTGGTGCATGCGAAGTTGTAGCCGGAGGTAAATGTGGTGTTTGGTGATAATGACCGGACCCAGAGCCAGATTGAAGTTGTTGGTCACCCCCAACAGTTGATGAGGTGTGCGCAGTGTTCGGATGGTGACTGTGATGTTGCTGCTGCTGTTGTTGTTGTTGTTGTTGTGCGTGATGATGACGATGGTCATCTGATAAAGTTGAAGATTGGGAATCATTTGAAGAGGATTTACCAACGTTTAAACCAAAGAAGGATCTTCTGCTTGAAGAATGACCCATGTTGGAACTTGAAATCTCAGTACTCACAGAAGGACTCACGTGATTTGAAGATATGTGATGATTATGGCTATTTGATTGTTGTTGGCTTTCATCTTGATGTTTCAAATGTGTTAAATTCACAAACGAACTGAACCGACTAGGCATTATGAGTGTACAAGATGATATGATATTAAAATGCTATCCAGTAGAGTTGATGAATCAAAATGTGATAGGGTGATATGAGTCAGAGAAGACGAGAGAGGGGAGTAAGGAGTGAGGAGGTATATGCAAACGAATCTTATATTTGTATATGTATATATATATATCTCTTGGACTTTTAAGATGAAGTGTATATTTGTATCTACTCGATCTATATGTATATATGAGTATAAGTATAGGTATAAATATAAGACTAATTGGAAAAAAAATGAATTAGGATGTCTGACGGGAAGGCCAGTTGAATGGATTGCCTATTTTATTTTTAAATATATTTTATTTATTTGTGGATCGGTGTCTGAATTGAGAAAGAAATTCTATGTGAGAGCGTGGATCAACGAACTATATTTATAATAATACTTATACTTATGAATATGTTTATAACTATTGTTAGCTGATACAAGTTGGAGAGACACAGTGTATATATATATATAGGATATAAAAGTATAAGAAGACAAGAGAATGGATGATTCGGATCAGAGACAGAAAGACAGCAACAGCCATACGATACAAACAAGTGATCAGACTACTATTTTATCCGCTTACCGACTGACTGACTTACTTACAACCTGTCCGAATTAATCCACTGCCACCATTTATTTCCTTATTATGTACAACGAAGTTTGATTTGCTGGGTTTTCGCCGCCCCGGAGATATGGCAGTCGAAAAGCCCGTGTCTGCTATGGCAGACAATCCAACTATTTACGTCAACTATTTGCAACTATTTACATGTCACACGCATCCCCAACAGGCCAACCTCGTTCCGTGGATCTTCACTTTCAACAACAAACTGCAACAGTAACCCTCTCATCTCTTCAACATCAAACAATCCCATAAAGTCTAATCCCCCCTTCCCACTGTTCTTAATCTTATTAACAACCGCTTGTAGATCAATCAATCCTCTCTCCATACATGAACTAATCAATTCCAATTTGTTCAACCGATAAATACCTCCATCTCTAACCAACAAATAGTTATCGACCCTAATCTCTTTCAATTTCCTTAACAATCTCTCTCTCTTAATTCGTTCGGTAATGAACGGGTTCAAGTTTGTTGTTGTAACTTGTAAGAAGTCACACATTAAACTAACTTCCTCGGAATTCACACTGAACGGATTCAAAGATCCAACTTCCTCTAAACCCTTACCTTTTCTCTTTTCAGTTAGCTTCTCTTGCGCTTTAATAGCTCTGCTGTAGTATCTACTCATGAATAATGGGAAAACACAAGTAGTTGGTGTCATTGCTGGATACAGGTAACATAAAACAAATGCAAACTCCTCAATGAGCATAAACAAAACTCCAAATACAGGTAACCTAGGGAAATCGATTCTGTTTCTAAGCATCATCATATATTCACTTCTGTTCAACCTTATAATATTATTCTCGCCATTTTCACCTTGATTATTATTCTTGTTATCGTTATTGGTTTCCCATATACTTTTGTACCCTCTAGCTATCTGTTCATTTTGCAAACATCTAATTGCAGTATTTAATTCGTCTGTAATATTATCAATGTTTGCCTTCTTCAAGGACACTTTACGATCTTTAGAGTCCCCCAATCCAACATCTTTATTAGTATCCAATCCATTTTCAATAACGTATCTCTCTTTATTGAAAACCTGCTTGTTCAATATTCCATTCAATTTCCAAACGTTAACTAAACCGCTCTTGAAAAAGGTCAAGTACGTCTTCAAAACTCTATAGTAAACTCTTGGATTACTAAAGCTGATTTTAGGATCTTTCGATAACATCTCATTCCGTATTTTAGACGGTGGCGTTAAGAGCTGATACTGTGC
Source organism: Ogataea degrootiae (assembly GCA_019232045.1). NCBI lineage: Eukaryota > Fungi > Ascomycota > Pichiomycetes > Pichiales > Pichiaceae > Ogataea > Ogataea degrootiae. The sequence goes on from JAHDIT010000016.1 coordinate 143,679, forward strand.
TATGGAATTCGTTAGGTTTACTCTATCATGAACAGTTGACTCTAAGCTTGGAACTTTGGTAGATCTGTATTTTGTTGCATGGATCAACAAAGCATTGTTGCTTTGAATCCCTGATTCAATATCCTTCAAGTCAAATAATTGCGATTGCTGTGGTTCTTGTTGCTGTGGTTTTATCGTTGATTGTTTCAATGGAAGGCCGCTGCAGAAACCTCTTCTAGGTATCATTAACTTGACAGCACTCAATCCCGAAGTTGCATTTAGACCGGTACGAGGTCTTGAAACTAGCATCCTTCTTTCTTTCTTTGAATGGTAATAGTAGTATTGAGATAGTGTTCCGACTCTATATTGATATATATATATATTTATATATGAAATGTGTATACAATATATAAAAGGCAAACAAACATTAAAGCATTAAAACACGTCAAATCTCCCAAACATGAAACTAAAAAAAATGTGAAATATCCTCACAAAGAAAATAAAGTCTCAGTACAACAAACAAATCAAGTTATTGAAGCACCTTTATCAGTTGGATCTTTACCGTACCAGACATACCATCCTTTATATTTAAGACTCATTTCATTACCTTGACTATCATTCTCGGATTCTTTAGAACATCCACCTTGGACCTTATGCTTAGCGATCATTGCTGACCGGACATCAAAATATTGAACAGCAAAACACAATTTCCGAGAAACTACTGGTGATATTTCCACAATGGGACCAAACTGGTTAAAGTCACTTTTAATTTCATCTAAACTAAAGTCATCTGAATAATTCAATATTGGGTCAGGATAGTTTGGTCTTTTCTTCTCCGCTGAGAAATGCTTATTTGCTTTGGATTTGGCAGCAACAGGTTTCTTGAAAACTAAAACCCTTCTGGCATTCTCTTTTGTACCCATCATTTCCAAAAGATACCTGTCTTCATTATCATCGTCTTCGCCATTATCTACTTCCTCGTTACCATCATCAGTTTTATTTGATCCGTAGTATTCATTCTTTGGAACTAATCTCGTACTGATATGATGCCCATTGATGATAAACATACCAGTTGAAGCATACTTCATGAACTGCGAAGCGTCTTCATCCCTATAAAAAAACAATTGAATACCAGTTTCATTCCAATCAATAGTAGTTCCGAAATCATAATCAACAATTTCTTTCTTATCCATGTTGTTAAACAATCTAATCTTCTCTAATGGTCCACCGTTAACTTGACATAAAATACTAGTTAAGCTAGTTACCATTGGAATGTTGCTCAACATAACAACCCTTGAATTTGTAATCTCTTTTAACTCTTTACTACCTGAAGCCAAACTTGATATTTGATTAACGATATTCTCATTTTGTTTTAATGCACGGTTGTTATTATTAGTTTCCTTTACTGACTTATTGTTTGGATATTTGAACTTTGAATCCCTAGATTCTGATGCTCTACTACTCTCATAGTCAGATTCCTTTGATTCACATGGCCTCTGGTTGTAAAACTCAGCATCACCTTGTTCAGCGGCTGCTGCTGCAGTAACTCTTAGATTTGCTTCAAGTAATTTAGTCAACAAATTATCCTCTTTTTCAGCAAACTCTCGATCTTTGATAGTTGATTGAGCTGCTTGTTTACTTGGCAAAAGTTGGCTATTATTGTAATGATTGTGATTTCTCGTACTTCTCCAATCACCTAGCAACTTCCTTTCCGATTTATTAGAAGCAATTGTATTGAACTGTTTGGTTGTCTCATAGTATTTTATGGAGCCATCACCAAACCCATCTTTGGCAACTAAAGAAACTGATATATCATCAAGTTCTGTACATTTGCCAATCTCCAAATCGTTACCACCGTTTTTAATGTTTGTTGATCCACAAACTGTTTTGCTACCACTGAACAACAAGCTCTTAGCAAATTTCCTAAAGCCAATCTTTTCCTCTTTGTTGGTATTGGATTGGTTGCTGTTGTTGTCGGCGGATCCTAGAAATGACGTGAATGATGGAAGCCTCGATTTATTTGCTCTCATTGAACTATTTGATTTTGTTTCATTGTAAGGGTCTATTGGGATATGATCATCAGCTATAGCTATTTGACGAATCATAGCATCGAGTAATGGGCTGTTTTATCGTTTATATTGTATGTATTGTATCTGTTAATAGCAATGGAATGTTTTTTTATGTTTTTTTTTTCTTGTTGATATGAATTGTAAAGCTTAACTATGCAAAGAATGATAGACAATAACTGTACCTATAAATCAAATTAGGATCTTTTGAATATTTTTAATATAATTTGAGTAGGTAGGATTTTGAATGATTCTTAAGTATGTGAAGATAAGAAAGGGGATGTTCAATAAGTTAATTAATATTAATTGATATGGGAGCTGAGTTTGGATGTGAAAATGAATAGAACGTCTTTTTAGTTTAAAATAGCAATAGATAACACAAGTCTTTAGCAATAATTATGTATATTTATACACCAGTTTTTGTCAAGATCAAGTGTCTTGTGTTTAGTTGTTACGATTGGAAAAGACTATAGTTTTTAAATTTATCCTCAAATTTTTGTAACACAAGCAAGCGCCTAAATCAAATTCTGAAATTCATGAAAACAAACCCTTGTCAAACAGACGCTCACCGCATTTATTTACTAAATCAGAACAACCGTGCTGAACAACTTTACAGCATTCCGTCAAATACCTACAAATTAACCAAATAACTAAACTGAAATAAGAATCTATTAATATACACGTAAACAAGCATTAATTATTTTTATTATTTTATTTTGAAGTTGTTCTTAGACTAACAACATCACCATAACGAGATGTATCACCAGAAATCAACTCTCTTAAAGCCATGGTGGCATAAGTTGAAACTCCTAGTTGTAACTTCACAATTAATGCAGTGTTTGACGCCCCAGGTGTACCTTCCAATATACGTTCTGGTTGTGGGTCAGTTTCACCGTAGTATTTCATAGCTTTGTATCTCATTCTGTAGAGTTCCAAATCGGTTCTAACCAATGGTTCTGTGACTTTCTCATAATTTCTGATATGATATTCTAAATTCTTCACTTTTGCAACAACGGGTCTATAAGAACCGGACAGCGAAAATTCTTTAACTTTTCTGGACATCTTGAATGGATCTAAGCCATCTTTGGACATGACTTCAACGTAAACATTTCTCAAGGTTTCATTTTCCGGATAAATGACATCAAACCCGGGAGTTGGTAAAACAATATCATGGATATCAAATTTCTTAGATGCAGCTTCATTTTCAGTAACTGGTCTAGCTCTAACGAATAAATCTTTTTTAACGTCTTCTTCAAAATCGTCACTTTCTAAATCATTTTCATCGTGTAATTTAACTTTTTTAGGTTCTTCACCTTCTAATAAAGCTTTATCCTTTTCATTGTTACATAGAACTAAATCACCAGCAACAACTTCCATACCGAACAATTGCATCCTACGTGATGCAACAGCGTTCCAAACGTAAGATTGATATGCATGTCCATACATGATTCTCAAATTTCTTGGAATACCCATAATTGCATTGAAATAAGCATTTTCAGGGTATTCACCGTCTTCACCTTTTTCCGATTTTTCTAACCTGCTCAAGATTGAAAATTCAGCACTACATTTTCTAGGCATTTTTTTCAAAGCTTTGCCAGCATCTTTAGTTTCAGACCAAATTTTTCTTGATTCAACAGAAGCTGGAATGACAATTTTCTGTTCACTTAAAATTAGCTCCCCAGCTGATTTCCAATTACTTCTTAAAACTTCCCTACCGATTTCATGAGTGGATATTGAGAACGTTCCAAATCTCTGCATACCGAAATAGTTAATGAACCCATTCTTACCTAATGATTCCAAAATTGGTTTAACAGCTTCTGCAATAGAAGCCGAAGAATCAATTGGCTTGACGTCTTTAATAGTAATAATAAATTCGTTACCTTGCAAATCACCCAAGTTCAATGGAACATTACTGTAAGAAAATCCACCGATTTGGAAACCTCTCAATTGTTTGTTTAATCTATTAACTCTTTCAACTGATAATTTTTCAATAGACGCTCTTTGAACAGTAACACCTCTTCTATCTTTTGTACCCGCGTATTTGATCCATTTAACAGGGATTGAAAGTAATTTAGCTAGTAAGCCAGCAACTTCCATAGTTTCTTTGTTTTCTTTATAAATGAAGATATGTAAGAAGTTCTTTTGTGGACCCAAGTTATGGTCTAATTGTGGTAATGGGGCTCTATCTCTTCTTCTTCTGTTTGGGCCGGCCCTGGAATTCAAACCAATTTGGAAGTGGTTTGTTCCGGTGGTGATTGCTTCTAGTCTATTCTTGAAAGCTGTTCTTAGCAACTTATGAATCTTAGTACGGTCTTCTTTATCATTAAAGGATTTTTCAGTTTCAACGTTGGTGTTTGTTTTGAAAATTTCTAGGATTTTGTTTGTATCCGATTCGCCAAATAGTCCAACTAATTCAGCCCTGTGTTCATCTTCTAATTGGAAGTCATCAGATTCTTCCTTTTGTTCTGATTTTGGTTCCTCTTCTTGTTTAACTGGTTCTTCAATTTTAGATTCCTCTTTGTTTTCTTCAGTTTGTGGTTTTTCCTTTTCATTATAGATACCCAAATCTGTTAAATGAACAACGTTACCATCTAGATCAATTTCATTCACCATGAAATCAGTATAACGTTGTTTTAAAGTACCGTGAATTCTACCTGGGCCATTGTAAATAAATTCAGTAATACCAACATCAGTTTCAGTAGTACCAACAGGTTCAGCTTCTTCGGCTGATTCGCCTGTTTCAACAATCTCGGAAGTGGACACAACCTTATCGGTTGTTGGTTGTTCTAATCCAACAGTTTGAGGCTCTTCTTCAACCTTGGTTCTCTTCAGATCTTGGACTTCTGAGTCTCCAACCTCTTGTGTATCAATAGCCCTCTTCAAATCGTTTGCTTCTGACATAGTACTGTGTCTGACTGATGCTCTTCTATTCTACAATGTCTCCAAATATAGCTCCTTCTAAGTACATAACCCCCAAAAAATACCCCCAATGAAACAAAAATTAAGGCTAAAAAAATGAAAAATCCTAAAAATTTTCCAGCCACCAGCCACACTTGTTAATACGCCACACCGGAACGCGTCTCTCCAAATTGGATCAAGTAACGTGAAGAATCTGCCTGGTTTTCTACAAACAGTAATAGGAGTGCAGTCCTTGGTCTGGGCCTTGGGATAGGAATAATACTTTCAATTTATCAATTTTCAAGCTTCAATACAAGCACAAGGGTTCCATTGAACCAGCTGGTGACTAAAAGCAAGTTACACCCCGAAAGGGCCCTAATATATATACCCCAAGATGGCCACGAACACGATATCGCCATCTAAGAATCCAATAGATCAGGTAGATCCAAACCAAAAGAAACCAACACAAGCAACACAACCCACGCAGCCAAGTGCTTACGATTCTGCATATGATGGATTAGTTCAAGATTTGGTGGAATCTGGGGTTATTTGTCGTTTGATATGCACGACAAATACGTCGGATCAAATGAACAGTTATATCGATGTTAAACTGAAACAAGACAACCAATCATCCGAAAGACAAGAATGGATCTTTGGTAGACGACCTGAAGCTTGTGACTATTCATTGAGTTCCAAAAGTAATAGAATCAGTAATAAACATTTCAAATTATGGATGAATACGAAAAAACCTAAAACTTCAACGCCTAATAAAAACCATCATACAAACGGTACTAGTGACAATCAAAATAATATAATGATTCAAGATACATCAACAAATGGAACGTGGATTAATGGATCTAAGCTTATTAAAGGAACCAACTATATATTGACACAAGGTGATGAAATAAGTGTAGGTATTGGTGTTCCCTCAGATGTTATAAGGTTTGTGGTTCATTTCCCGAAGACTCACCCTGAAGATAAATCTTGTAATAATTCAGATAGAGACGATAGATCAAAAAATGGTGAATATCACGAACATAAAGACACAGGAATCAATGCTGAATTTATCATCAGAGATGAAATTGTTGGATCAGGTGCATTTGCCACAGTTAAGAAGGCAATTGAAAGATCGACCGGTGAGACATTTGCGGTGAAGATAATTTCCAAGAAGAAGGCTTTGACTGGTGGGTTGGATGGTGTTACAAGAGAGTTAGAAATTTTGAAAAGATTGGATCATCCAGGTATCGTTAGATTGAAAGCATTTTATGAAGATACTGATTTCTACTATCTGGTTATGGAGTTTGTTCCAGGCGGTGATTTAATGGATTTTGTTGCATCTTACGGATCCGTTGGTGAAGCTGCCGGTAAAGAAATCAGTAAACAGATTTTACTAGCTATAGAATATGTTCATGCAAAGGGCATATCACATAGAGACTTAAAACCAGACAATATTCTGATAGCTCAAGATGATCCCGTGACTATCAAAATTACTGATTTTGGTCTTGCTAAAGGTCAAGAACAGGCTAGTCGATTGAAAACGTTTTGTGGTACACTTGCATATTTGGCTCCAGAAGTTATTACTGGTAAATATGGAGAAAAGTTCCAGCAAAGTCAACAAAGAAAAAGATATTTGGGCAATGGTAGGGTCACGGAAGATTCGTACTCCAACAAAGTTGATATGTGGTCTATTGGGTGTTTGATTTTTGTGATCTTAACAGCACATTTACCATTCAGTGGTTCAACACAAGATACACTGTTTAAGAACATCACCGCTGGTAATTACCATGAGAGTTTATTGAAAGAAAATGGGGTCTCTTTAGAAGGACGTGATTTTGTGAACAGAATGTTGGAAGTTGATGTTTCCTTGAGATTCAATGCTAGGCAGGCATTAGAACATCCTTGGATTCAAGATATTACCAACCAAGACTCACAAGTTAGTTTATCACAAAGCCAATCCCATCAACAAAGAATGTCGCAGTCACAAGCACAATCCAATTCTCAACAAAAGAAAAGCTCACAACCTCACCATCAACAACAACGGCAAAATAATGCCGTCGAGGCAGATCCACAAGAGGAAATTAAAAATATTAGTGGTGCTCCAGAAGTTTTCAAGATGCCACAAGCACCTAAACCAACTCAACCAAAACCACAACAACAGCCATCGATAGGAGGCACCAGCAACACCACGATAGCAAGTTCAGTGAACGAATCGGTGGGCCAACAAGTAGAGAGCCATACTGACTTAACGAATTCGTTCAACAACGTCTCTATCAACGGTGAATCAAAAACAATAAACAGCACCACAACTGCGTTCGAAGCCTCGAAATCAGACGCAGATATCGTTAGCCCAATGGGGACATTCTTAACTTTGAAATTATTACCGCATCCTGAAAAACCCATTTCTTCGACACCTAAAAAGCAATCAAAAAAGACTAAAAAACAGCCACCATTCATATACGTTCGTCAAGGACGCCAAAATTTTTCCATTGGTAGACTTGATATCCACGATTACACAATCTCAGATGAAAGAATTTCTAAGACTCACTGTATGCTATTAAAGAAGCGTCATCCCATCAACAACACTACTCCATCCCAACAACAACCTGCTCAATCAGTATCGCAACCGTCGGCGATCATCTCATCAACATACAACGAATCACCGGCATTAGGATTGGAAGATATTTGGTTATTGGACCTGTCAACTAACGGATGTTATTTAAACGACGTTAAGATTACCAAAGGTAAAAAAATCAAAGTTTTTGACGGTGATAAGATCAGTTTATTCGTTGATAAACAACGTAACGAACAACTATGCTATCGTGTAATAGTTACCGATGGGACTGGTTTATACCTTGGCGGAAGTAATAACAGCAACGCAGAAGTTGGTGAGTTTGAGAGATTGATCGAGCCATTGGATGATGGTGATTGGAGAGTTGTCAAGGAAGTTAACTCCGCCAGTAATTTCAATGGCAATGTTGCCAGTAGTGGTAATGTTGGTGGCCTGAGCGCTACAGGATCCGAGTTTGGTGCTAGAAAGAGAAAAGGGGATAATAATGCTGACGATACAGGTATTAAAAGAAAGAGAGCAGACTTGAATAACATTTGATTGATTTCATCATATTTCTTGATCATTTTGTCACTGTTATTTACTATATAACTATCGAACTAAAACTAAAAACGTAAACAAACAGAACAAAAGAATAATTTTAATAAAATTCAGAGAATTTGTTTTGTTTTGCATAACAATAACTTAAGAAAAATAGTATGTGTAATATAATATATTTTTAAACTGATTTAAATATTTTTAACAGTGTATATAGGTGTAAGAAAGTAAATGCAAAGAGAAAATCAAATTTTGATTTGCTTTCCATTTAATAACTTGTACTAAAACAGGGATGTATTCAGTGAAGGATAATACCCACAAGAAAAAACACCGAGAAATAACAATAATAAACCCACAAGCAAATAGTAGTAAGAACAATTAAGAAAAATCGAATTCAAAACAAAATGAAAAAAAATATAACCCTCCCCTTCTCTACTTATTCAAGAGATAAAAAAGAACAAAAATCAAATAGAAAATCCAAATTACGTAAAAAAGGCACCAGACAGAAAGAACAAAAACCAGTGATTAAATAAAAGTGAAAGCTTGAAGTCATAAAGATTCAAGTTGACTTAAGCAGCCTTGGCTAAACCAACGGCATCTTTACCTAAATCGTAAATGGAGTAGTACTTTCTTAAGAAAGCATCTCCAACAATGGCTAATGGACCAATTGGAGCTGGGAAGTCCATTGGAGTGAAGGCCGAGATACAAGAACCAGAAACTTCCAAAGTATAATCATATGGGGAAATGGTGAAGTTGTAACCGTTGAAGTTGAAAGTCAAATCTGGTAGTGAGTCTCTTGCGTCACATTCAATTGTATATTGACCAGACCATGACTTCTTAGCACCAATTTCAGTATTCAAGATTTCAGCCAATTGAGAAGGTAAAGCAATTAAAGAGGTACCAGTGTCAATGGCAGCTCCATGACCTTCTAATGGCGCGTATTCATCACCTAATGAAATACCATCAAATGAAACTTCCCAGTAAGCCTTTCTTCTGACAGGTAACCATGTAACTTTACCAGTATACTTGGACTCATCAACACCACCAAAAGTGGCAACACCACCATCTTCTTCATCGGTGTTGGTGTCACCTAGGTAGAAAGCAAATTGAGGTTCATCTAATAAACCCATGTTTAAAGCATTATAAATAGGAGGAACAATCTTGTTGACCGAGATACTATCGTAAGCTAAACCTAAAATACCATCAAATTTACCAAATGCGAATGCTAAACCTGGTTCAGAAGTAGCTTCGGCAAAGTCTTGCTTTGGAATAACTAAATCACCTAAAGCTAAAGTATCCTGAGAAACGTAACCTTCTAAAGAGCCAGAACCGTATTGAATGGCAAATGAACTACCGTTGGCTTTATAAGTGGTGGAGTCGTCATGTTCATACTTGGTATGCAAGTAGCAAGCTAAGGAAGAACATTCAGAACCTGGGATCCATAAGTTTGAAGAGCCGGTATCTAGAATAACCTTGAACGGTTGAGCAGGTGTACCAATTTCAATTTCGGTAAAGTATTGAGCATTCATGTAGTTGGTCAATGGGGTGTCATGACCACCTTTAGCAGCTTCAACCTCAAGTTGGGGCATGCTAGCAGTTTCAATGAATGGAACAAAAGGAGTTTGGGCACCATTGGCACCATTCTGCTTGGCCAAATGATCATTGAAAGACTTGATATATTTGTTCTTTAATGATTCAGTGTATTCACTGAAAGTGACATCTTTGTAAGTGTCTGAAATTGGATGCTTTTGAATCTTTGCGGAATGAACTTTGGCTTCGGCACCGTAGACTAAGATAGCAGCTAATGAAGCTAGTGTAGTTAATGATAATCTCATATTGTTTTAATTGTTCGTTTTTACCCTATATCTTGGATTTTTGTTGTAAGAATAACAATGTAAGATGCTAAGTTAATGTTCTAGCACAATTTAGACCTTTGAAAGCGTTGGTGAAGGGGAAAAAGGAGGAGATTGCGAAGGGAAAGGGAGAAAGAAAACTAGTCTTGGTAGAGAAGGAATCCAATTTAGCTAAAGACAGGGGGGAACGATTACTAGATATCGAATGTATCTATTGTGAGTCAATTGGTGTGTTGACTTGTCATAAATAACTAACAATTCAAGAGGATGGATTAGATGGAATAGGATGGCTTGTCTGAGGAACTGACTCTCTCTCCAACCACCAGTTCGCCACCCGCAAAAACAGCAAGCAGGAAAGCAGGTATTGAGCCGCAGAGGAAAATGGCAGATTGGTCCCCCGTCCGCATTGGGACACTCAACGAGCCGTTGGTTGCCTATTCGAGATACACTTTCCTTTTGGGATGACATAGTGCCCGAATTGTATATAGTGCGGCTGAGTGATAGATGTGTCAAATTTAGATTGGAATAGTGATGAACGGTGTATTAGGTTTATATGAAAGGATGGAGGAAAACCACTATAAAAGACAGTGCTTGAAATGATTAAAAAGTTTTAAATATGTATATAAGGATAGAAGCTAATTGACACTCCCGTAGTTATAAGGATGTGAGCCTCCACGGAACGCCAATTTCTTATTGTTCTCCAAACTACCTGGAACAGAATTACCGTTCGTTATACCGTCAATGCTGTTATGACTATGACTTCTTGACTCTATGGTGGCATATTTTAAGCTGGAATTGCTGTTACCGGATTGAGCATTGTTTTTCCATTTTTGAATAGCACCTAACTGTTGTTGCAACACCTGAGCCAGGGGACCAGCGCTTGACTTCGGAGACTCGGATCTGAACACACAACCATCTCCACCATCATCATCATCGTCGTCGTTATCATCAATGACTGCTTCTTCACATTCGTGATTCTTTTCTTGCTCACCACCATTGCACATCCATGCTGATGAAGATGCCGATGAAAAAGTTTCACGAGAGCTCTCCTTTTTTCCTAAACCTAGGGAAGTACCGCCAGAAGATAAAATCGAATCAGCTGAGAAGTTTGGAGTCATTTTGGTGGATTTTGAACACTGGCTTTTATCATTATTCTTAATACCATGATCACAGCTCTTTTTCGGCAATTTGGAGAAGTCTTCTTTATCCTTATGTCTGTTGACCGGGGCAACATGGCTCATTTTCAAGTGGTTCAAAGTGGCCGAAACCAGTAAGTTATTAGCAGCAGAGGTACCAATACTTCCCTTCCTAGTTGATGCATAAGCGGGAGACGAACAAGTACTAGCTGATGGAGAGCTGCCAGTTGTACTCACCATCCCATCCATCCCATGATTATTTTGCTCTGGTGGATGTAAATTGTAATGCTGTGTATGATGATTAATGTTATTAGTAGCCATATTGCTGTTTGTATTATTATTTGGAATCTTGAATGATTGTGCACTTGCCATATAATCATCCAACAAGAAGTCTATTGGTGACAACGGAGTGAATTCACTCAATTTTCTGGCATGCGAAGGAGACAGCGGAGTCTTAAGGTTGATTGGAGATGAACTACCTCTATTGTTATTCACTATGGCAATAGGTGATTTGCCTCTAAGCAATGCTGTATTTCCTGTAGAACCACTTGTAGTACTGGAATGAAGATTATTCAAAACATTCATTTGTAAATGATGATTGTAACTGTTGTCACCTCCAACTATTGGATACCTTGAAACGCCACCGACGGTATGCCTGTTAGATTCTTTGTAATTCCAATGATACCATTGCACTACCACCATAAAATCAAATATTACTGTTCCCAAAGCACCTATTAAATAACTCAACTCAGCAGCCCAAAAGTCTTTTGAAACTTCACCGCCAACCAGAGATGCTTTGCATGTTATTAACGAAACAGAGTAAAAAATATTACCTAAAAGCACGCAACAGATCAATTTCATTGAAATACCACTTGTCGAACGAAGCTTGTAATTTGTGACTATTTGTGGTATACGTGAGGTTAGGTATAGGATGGTACAACTCCAAGCTAATATTTTACCAAGTTGATGTTCATCGGCCGTTAAAATCATATGAATAATTTTGAAAATTACTGAGTTATTTGTCTTTTCGTTCGCCAATATTTTTTCTGTCAGAGGTAACCCTTGAACTTTACTGAATCCAACAATAAAGCTTGAGCTAATTAATTGGGTTATACTGTTATTTGGCTGTCTGAAAACACCACCTTTTTGAAGATCATCTTCATCTTCTGGATCCTCTGATTGTTCCTCATGTGGATCAAAGTCAGAAACTGCATCACTTGAAGCCATTTTAACTTTCTTCTTTTTGGTTTTCGATTTCTTGGATTTCTGCTCATTCATCTTTGGGGATGAAATTTTTATAGGTCCAATATGCTCTCTAACAATTGGATCAACGTGAATCTGTGGTACTTGTAGTCCTGTCTTTGCCACTGAGTCAGCCGCCTCTGCAGCCTCCGCGTGTTGTAATAATGATTCTCTAAGAGCTGATTTAGGGCTTTTCAATGGTTTAAGTCTTTGACTCTTCTTCTTATGGAAAAATCTTGAATGTGGATTATGATAAAGTTGACTGTAGTAATAAAACTGTCCAGCTAGAATCAAATCAATAAAAATATAATAAGAACTGAGCATAACTTGGAAAGCCATTGCATCTGTCAGTATACAGCTTGTGAAATTGAGGAAATCTCCAAGGAACCAGCAAAGTAAAAATCCTAAACTGACGCCATGAACGCTCTTACTTGAGTAGTTCTTGATAACTTGTGGAAGCTGTGCAAACAGCCAAGCAGTTATTGATAGATATGATGAGTATTTAGACACCGGTTTCAAGTAACTGATCAACTGTTTCCGCGTTATGTTTAGGTCACAATCACCGGTTAATAATAGAAGCAGTTTCACAAAGAAATCTAAGTCTTCACAATAGGCATCACCATCTGATGGCATATTTGTTGTTATAGCAGTGGATGTCAGGGTGGCAGTAGCCTGGACAAAATGCACAAGACTGCTTGTTGTCATACTAGGGGCAACGTTTTCGGAAGTCGTGAAGGAGAAAAAAAAATTGTTTAGTATGTTTATTGTCATGATTATTAAGTTATAAATGTGTATGTGTAGGTCTATTGAAATGCTATGTATTTTATTTGTTAGGCAGGTCGTGTTTCAAAATCGTTGATATGATGTATTCATTAAATTATTCGGGGAAGTGGTAGTGGTATCTGGTGCTGTTTGAAAGAGTTCTTTATACAAAATGAGAAATTTAGAGGGTATAGGGAATTTCTGAATTTGGGGCGTAATGTCTAAAGAATTGCTGTGGTAAAATGATGAATGTTGATAACGAAGATATAGTCTAATGAAAGACCTTTTTGCAGCAGAGAGAGGGCTATAGAGATTGGGATAGATAAGGCTGATGAGCGTGTTTTCTGTCTAATTTGAAGGTTAGAAAAGCGTTGGAAGAGATATGCGCTAAGGGTAAGGAATCAGAGGATAATAGAGGTATATATTATTTTTTAAGTGCAGCACAGAACTGGACGACAGAATTTTATTGATAGGAAGGAAACATACAAGAAATGAAGAAAAGACAACTGGATCTGTTCCATAAGGCGTCTTATCAAAGTTTTTTTGTATGAGGAGCGGAATCTGAATGGAAAGTTTGACAGGTTACGTAACGGCAAACGCAAAGTATGTGTCTTTGTTCAGTGTGTGTATGGTGGAACTAAGTGGTGATATCAATACATTGTAGCTAGACACCCAACAGAATAGCCATATGTTATATACATTATTTATATAATCTACAATAAAATTATACACCACCGACAAAATAGGGGATCCGTCTCCTTCACTCCGGGGTATTTTGATGAGATGAAGATTTTGTTCGTTGAGGAACTAGGTGAAGGCCATTGTTCAACCTTTGACGCCAGAGCCAAGCACTTACCAATGGATCTACACATTCAATACCTCGATTTCCACCGTTATTGATCCTCTCTTTGATAATTGTGAAATTCCTCACCCCAAAAACAAAGAATCCCTTTTAGTCCACCATTGAAATACACGTTTGTAACCCTAATTTTAACACCTTTACCGAAAACATCTTCACTAATTGACTGAAGCTGTTTTAAATCCGAATTTCTGGGTAGGAACAACACAATCTTATCACTAATTCTCTTCAAACCAACCAACAGTTGATCCAATCCTAATGGTAAAAGCTCATATAGATCAAATAAATCACGCTTTGTGTAGTTTGGTCCACCCCACGGAGGTGATCCAAAGACTACATCAACAGGGTAATCTCCTTCAGGACACAAGCTGTTCATAACATTTTCAGTTTTGGAGTATTCAACAGGATTCTCATCCATGTTAAGCTCAGTAGAATATTTCCAGTCACATTGAATCATTCTCACCCATTTCTTCATCTTCTTCTTTTCAAAGTCATCGCCAACCTTTCCATGATGGTCTTCATCTTTGATAACATTGATAGTATCACCAAAATAAACTCCAATGTTATTTAACGTACAATCTAAATTAATTTGATTGGAATCGATACAAACAACACCATTGAAAAACTTTAATAATTGAACAGAATTACCGCCCCCACCACAAAACAAATCCAAAACAGTTTTTGTATCTGGATAACAATGTCTAATGAACTTAGCGAGATAAATGGCAATTGTCTCAGGAGTCACACTGTACCACAACTCTCGTGTGAGTCTGATTCCACTATCGTATTTATAGAATAGATTGTAACGATAACGCCAATATTTTTGAAGTGCTTTTGGAATTGACTCTTGAGTCATCATTATGGTGTCGTTTTCTGGATGCTTATCATTTTGATTCTCTAACTTTCTCTTTCGACTTGCTTGAAAACTTTCTTCTGTAACCATCCCCTTTCAGATAAGTATTTTCAATAAAAGAACAAGATAAGCATGGCTATTATCAGCGATAGTATGATATATCAATTGGCTAATCTCAAATATTTAAAGCATTTACAGATTTTTTTTAACCGCACAGGATTTTTTTTTAAAGTTTGGTTTTCAAATCTACTGGAGTATTTTGCTATTGATATCAAAAAACCAGGTAAATCCCAGACTAAACACAACGAACAACACATATATTTATAAGAGATGCTAATATGAGCCGAAGAGGATATTCAAAAGGACCGTTGTGTGGGATAGACAACTGTCCATCTAGATTTTGGAGACAACTTGACGGCCATCCAGTCTGCGAGTACGGTCACGTCAATACAGAAGACATTGAAATTGATGATGAAGAGGAACACATCGAAGCTCAAACTAAAGGGTTTTCGCGTAGAATTAAAAACATTGCTGGTTTAACTGACAGTTTAGCCGTTAGTCAAAGAAAGAGTGAAATTGCAGAGAGTAAAAAAAGGAACCAAGCATTTGGTGAAGAGTTGATTAAAGTTCAACTCGAATGTTTCCAAATAATATTGAAATATATGGCTAAAAGAATAAGTGAAGAATATGCTCTTGATTGGATAAGGTACTCTAGGATAGTAAAACGGTATTGGGGGTTGTTTTTGGCCAATACAGTTATGGTGGAAAGAGTTAAACGGAAAGCCAAAACTGTGAATAAAACGTCTTCAACTGGTAACTCAAAACTCAATGAAAGTGAGAAACAAGATGTTGAAAGAGAAGCAGACTACTCAAAATTGAATGTAAACATGTCACAATTGTTAATCTTATGCTATATTGGCTTGGTTTATATGAAAGTTCCGGTTTACTATAATGATTTACTCAAGTTAATACAACAAGATAAAATTCCATTTTTAAGATCGGAAAATGTTTTACCAATGAGATTGAGGAATAGACTTCCTTTGTCTTCGTTGTTCAGGTTTCATGGCAGGGCTTATTCCTCATACGCATATCCAAAAATCAATGAACTTGTTAGACTATTAGGTATCCCACAAGAGTTGAAAGATGAAACGTTATGCTACTTCCCATTATTGACCCGTACTGTTTTAAGATTGAACCTTCCATTGGAAATTATTGCCATGGTTAATAACTTGATACAGATGAAATCCATCAGTATGTCTATTTTCGATCCTTCGTTCAATTTCAACCATAAAGATAGCTTCATGACAACTGGCAAAGGTGATCCTGAACTTCGACTATTATCAATAATTTTTGCGGTAACAAAAGTTTATTTTAGGAAGAAGCCACAAAAGTATTCGACATGGAAATTCGTTTATCAACAAATGAAGATTGTTAGATCAGGTGGTGCATACGGTGATCACCAAATGATCAACACAATTAACTTAATTATGAACAATTCAAGATTTGAAGACCTTACTAAGTGGGATAATTCCACCGTTGACAATTTTCTTTCATTCTTTTACAACAACATATCGAAGAACGTTTCTAAAACAAATATTTCAGATAGAACTGCAAACAATTATATGACTCAAAAAGTGACAACCCAAAGACTATTTGATATTTTCCAAATTGATCCTAAAGATTTCAATGGACGTGACGATGAAAACAAAGACAACCGAACCAAATCTGACGAAGAAAGTTTGAAGGAATACAAAGAATCTCTTGTTGTTGCTTATACCCATTTATACAAGGATGAGGATGAAATACTGACCGAGAATGAACCGAATAGCAACAGTGATGAAGTGACTGATGTCAGTGCTATTCTAGAAGGGCTGGTTGATATTTTAGTCGAAGAATTAAGACACGAATACGGTTTAAAATTATATGATTTCAGACATATTATAACAGCGGGTGACAGATACATTTCAGGTGTTAAGTAGCATTATATATTTGTTTAAGGTTTTTTTGGAGAAATATTCATAGAAGTAAAATAGCAGTCACATGGACCAAAGTGGAAGATTTACATTAGATAATTGTGGACGAGTGATTGTAAAAACACAGCAACAAAGGGGGTGTATGCAAACGGGATATAAAAGAATCTTTATTAAATGTAGTTAGATAAGACTAGAAAGAAGGCAAAATTCAAAAAGCACGTGTTATACATTGCAGCACTCAAAGTAACTTAAATAATGGGAAATAAAAGAGAGATAAAAAAACAAAGAAGAACAATATTATTAGGTTTAGATCAGAAAAGGTAACCAAGTGTATGGTCGTACCACCATCCCCAACCTTTACTGTCGCCCCTAGCAGCACGCTTTTCTTCTAATTCTCTGTTACATTCTTCCTCTTCAGCATCAATGACATCCTTGTAGGTAACTAAATCAACCTCTTCTGGCTTAACACCTCTAGTTCTCATTATAATCTTGTGGCCAAACAAACTGATCAAGAACACTGGAATACCAATGTATGAAGTGATGAAAGTCTTATAATCAAATTTACCAATGAAAACGGTGAATGATTTGATCAAAGAAATCAAAATACACATGAATAAAGCAAAGTATGAACCGTATGGCTGTAATGGAGCATAATAGGTGAATGTCTTTCTGTCGTAACCTTGAACTTTGACAGCTCTGATGAAGTATAAGTAAGTAACCAAGATACTGATCCAAGTTAATAAACCGAAAATGGAGACAACGTTAACAAAGTAGTTGAAGATAGTCTTTGATTGTGAACCACAAACCATGAAGGCCAATAAACAGAATGCAGAAGCAAACATTAAAGCATAGATTGGAACACCATTTTTGTTAGTTCTGGAAAAGAACTTTGGGAACATACCGTTAGCTGATAAAGCATAGACATTTCTGGTCGCAATGTATAAATCAGAGTTGGAAGCAGAGAAGATGAAAATCAAGATACAAGCATTGACAACATGTGGTAAACCGGAAATCTTAGCATTCTTAATAGCAACAACGAATGGGGAAGCAGCAGCAGATGATGAAGCCTTCTTAGCAGATAATAAAGCTGGATCGTTATAGGCAACACAACAACCTAATAAAAAAACAGAGCAAACGTAAAAGATAATGATACGATAGAAAGTTAGCTTGATAGCCTTCTTAATTGTGTTTCTTGCGTTCTTAGCTTCACCGAAAGTAATACCAACCAATTCAGTACCCAAATAAGCGAAAACAGCAGTAACCATAACG
The DNA here is from genome assembly GCA_019232045.1 of Ogataea degrootiae. Taxonomy (NCBI): domain Eukaryota; kingdom Fungi; phylum Ascomycota; class Pichiomycetes; order Pichiales; family Pichiaceae; genus Ogataea; species Ogataea degrootiae. The sequence goes on from JAHDIT010000016.1 coordinate 161,672, forward strand.
GACCAGAAAGAAACAAACTTGGCCTTAGATGGAGGAGAGATACCGGAATATTCAGCAAAAGCACCCGGATCTTTCCAGTATCTGAAACCAATTCTATCATGGGTTGGAGAACCACCCAACATGATACATAATAATAGAAGAATTAAACCAAGAACAGTGATAACTTTCAAAGAAGATAGCCAAAATTCAAATTCACCAAAGAATCTAACACCGAAATAATTGATGAAAACAATAACAACAAGCAAAATAGCAATCCAAACACCAGGGTTGACATCATCTGCAGAAACCCAATATTGCATAACTAAAGAGCCAGCAACCAATTGATTTGGAGTGACAATTAAATACTTACATAGATAAGCAATACCAACAGCAAAACCAAGAGATTCATCGCAATATCTTTTAGCATACCCAGCGAACCCTTCTGGCAATGGAATAAAAGAAGCCATTTCTCCAAGAGCACACATAACGAAATAAACAACAGCACCGACCAACGAATAGGAGATAAAAACACCAGCCGGACCCGCTGCTGATAAGGAAGATGAAGTTCCAATCAAAAGACCAGTACCTAATGCACCACCAATGGCAATCATAGTGATATGTCTTGGTTCCAAATCTTTCTTCAATTGATGTCCTTCAGCTTGAGCAACAGGAGTTTCGGAGGCATGTGGATATGGATTAGATCTTTTGATGTCTAAAGCATACTCGTGTGTATGGATAGAAATGGCAGATTGTCTTGAAGTCAACTCTGGTCTCTTTTCGACATCCTCTGAAGAGGAGGAATTGTTTTTGAATAGCATATTTGGAATTACAAAAAAGATTAATTAAGTATCAAAACAATATAATTAGATAAATAATTTACCAATTAACTAATGCTGCTTAAAGCAGAAAATCAGAAAAAGTGGGGGAGTTGTCGATATATATACTGGAAACACAAAATGCAAAGAACTCCAACCGTTTACTTACAATCAAAAGAAAAAGTTTTGCTCCAACGATATCGTAATCGATGAAATATGATACAAGATCTCTATCACCCTCCTCATGTTGGGTGGCCAATACCCAAATAGGAAAAGAGAACAATTTCAGATAAAAGAGAAAGGAAAAAAAGCACTTCCTCCAGGTAAAGCCAAATCAATAATAATACCATGATAGTGATCAAGACAATAAATTATGCTCCCAATAGAAGTACATGCAAGTTTGAAGCTCCTGCGTTTACCAGCCACCGCGACGCCGCATATTATAATATTTACATATACATCTTCCGATGTTGCAGTAGACCCATCGAGGTAGGGTCTAACAACAGTACGTTCCATAAGCGGGTTGGAGTAGGGATATCAATTATTGTAACCACGCACAGTGACTGCCAATTAAATGGCCCAAACATCCCGGAATATTGCACAGATCAACTCAGCTTGTCGTATATGGTGTTGAGCTTAGTGTGGATTTATATCAGTTGAAGCAATTTAATTCAATCTGCTCTTGATCAGTTTGTGACGCAAATCAGGAATACTCAATTATACCCCACAGTTAATGCCCTGGGTCATGTTCAGTAAAGGTAAGTCACGTCAAAAGTCTTGCCATTATTGGCCGAAAGACACCACCAACAGCTCCCCACGTAGCCGGAGCCTTTGTCTTCTACTAGAGGCTGGAGTCCAATTGTCCAATGCCTGCAAACTCGACAAAGTTGTCTCCTTAATTTTCAAAGAAAGCTAAGATCCACCTGCAACAAAGCTCACTCCAATATTTATTGTTGTCTCTATACTTGGCTTTGAAAACAATCAAACAAATACAAGCGTCGTGAAAAGCTGCATTCTGTCTCTCAGGTGCTACTTTTTGGGCTAAGACCTATCTTTCTAGCTATCTATATATCTATCTATCTACACATATCAAAAAGGTTGGAAAGATAACACCAAACGAAATATGAGAAGATTTCAGCCAGTTCAACCTGGGGGTGTACGGAAATGCAATAAATAGCGGAATAAACCCACAAAAAACGCCCTGTCTAACTCCTTAGCCACACATCTAGTTTGAAGTAATTTGCCAAACAATAGGTAACAACATAAAATGCCTTGTGGCAGCGATATTTAGCTCACGTAATTCCTTGTATTCCTGTAGTAAAGCCTAATCAAAGACGGCTACAAGTTTAAAAAAAGAAACTATTATAGGGGCCGTTTGTTGCTCAAGGTCGTAGGGTGTTAGGATTAGGTAATCGGGATATGCGGGATAGAGATTAGGTAATCATGTAGACTGAGATATCCAGGACACGTCAC
>JAHDIT010000170.1:0-21677 GCA_019232045.1 Ogataea degrootiae
AAATATCAAGTTCCAAATTATAAGAAGAATATCACTTATAAACGATTAAAACGAAAGCTTGCCCGATTCATTATAAAGAGTCACTAATGGTCGAATGGTCTAGTTGGTTATGGCATCTGCTTAACACGCAGATAGTCCCCAGTTCGATCCTGGGTTTGATCATTATTTTTTGACATTTATTAATGTCACTTTTGTCTTTACTTTTCAGTTACATGTAATATACATAGACCCGCCAGCCCAAGCCTAAGGTTAAGGATTGATTCTGTCAAGCTTCAATTTGATTCGCATTAAGGGTGACTGAGTAAAAAACAAGAACCTTCTTTTAAAAAAACTATTTATAAATATAAATTACAATTGAATTGAAACGTGATACATTTTTGAATTTTAGAAATATGCCATAATGTCATCCTTTGTGACTTCTTTAGCAACGGTATTTTCCCTCTCTTTACCAGCATTTAATTCTCTTCTAATTTCAGGACCAATTTCTTTATGCCCTCTTTGTCTAATAACTTCCATTAAGAAATCTCTTTGATCTTCAGTAATATCGTTCTTGTAACGTTGAGCAAATGACAAGAAAGCTTTGTGCCAAACCAATGGCATTGGAGGGGTTTGTTTGAGCCTTCTTTGCTCTGCTATCTCATGGTTATCCTCGAGAATGATATCGTTTTTAGTTTGATCAGTAATAACTCTGAATTTCATTAAGTAAAACACAATATCATCAATTGTTTGATATGGAAGTGCGTATTTCTTTTCGATTAAAACTCTGATGAAGACTGTTGTAGATGGGTTGAATTCTTGTTCTAATAACCATGATAAAGCGACCGAGGAATGCTGCACTGGAATAGAGCATTTGGCCAAAATGGATCCAACTATCATTGCTTCTCTTGTAGAGCATTCATCTTCAATCAACGGGAAAAGGAAACCTTTGAAGAAGGCTGCTGGTTTATATAATGATTTTTTCAATGCTCTGTATAAATGGTAGTTTAATTTATGATCTTCAGCGTCTTCTATGTCAACTCTAAATCTCGGTAATAAAACGAGATTCACAAATCTTTCAGCCTTATGTGCATTTAAATTAGAGACAAAGAGTTTGGTAGCTTCGTAACAGACTTGCGGGGTCCATGCTTCAGGGTTTGTAACAAAAATCAAATCTTCCCAGTTTTTAATAGTTGGTAACACTTTGAACAATTTTGGCAATTTACCGTGTCTCCATGCAGCCAAAGACTTTCCAACCTTTTCATAGGCTTCAATGACTCTTGGAGGCAAAAAGACTTTGTCTTGCGGTCTTTCCATTTTTTCATCTGGTGGATTTTGTGCTTGCTGTTTTTCACTGATTTTGGCCATGATCTTATCTGCCAAATTGAAACTACCAAACGGATTACTTTCACTCTTGAAATATGATTCAAACATTTCTAAATCTTTTTCATCAACTTCTTCCAATTCTTCATCGTCTTCATAATAGTCTTCTTCATTTTCAGACATTTCTTCGTACTCGGCGTTATCATCATCGTCATCAGAGTCACGGTTAATCATTTGGAATCTTGGTGCAGTAGAGGTTTGGAATCCATTATCTTCGTTTTCTATTTCTTCTTGTTGCTCTTTGGCTAATTGTAAGACTTTTCTTGATGCAACAGCATCTAAAATATGCTCTTCTTCGGCATCTTCTTCAGCTTCACGATCTCTCTTTTCTTTCTTACTCTTCTTTGTGCTTAATTTACCACCTTGTTGAGTGATATCCTTGTATAAAGGTTGACGGTGAGGGGCTTCTTTGCCGTCTTTTGTAGAAATTTTACCCATATTGACAGATAATGTGTCTATATATATATATCTGATAATTAATAGTTGATACCTATTAAATAAATATAGTTTACTTCGATATCAGCCTGCTATCAGCCTAAGCAGCTAACTACCTTATTTTTAAAATTTTTTTTCACTTAAAAGAAATAAAAATATTTTTCCCCAAAAATTACGTAATTAATTGCTGACACGGGTCTCAGATGTAGCAGACATCCGGCCCACAATAAAATTCAGGAGAGATCCCTTCGAAGAGCTCAGATCATTTCCAGATTCCAGATCATGTGCTCTATAGCGTCTGGCCAATTCCATCCTTGTTTCAAAAAGAGCTGACCTATTGGTATTCCTGTTTAGACCCCAATCTTCATATAAGTGGAACTGTATATCAAAGGCCGTGTCAACCCAAAAAAAGCATAGCACAAGAAAATTCTAAGTTTTCTTAAAAAATGGTTGCGTTAAAGAGATCAGAAATGCCACAGGCAAATGGTAAAAAGAGACAAGCATCGGGCCTAGTTTCGGAAGGGAACGTTGTTCCATCACCTGCAAAGAGAGCCAGACATTCCCATTCTATCCAATCAATAAGAGCATCAAGATTGAAGCCCATTAATGAAATCCCTGCGCCAAAGACAGAAAGTATGGATGTTTTCGTCTGGGGTACTGGATCAATGTGTGAACTTGGTCTTGGGCCAGAAGCAAAGACTAAAGAAGTCAAGAGACCTAGATTGAACCCATTTTTGAAGAAAGAAGACGTTGGTGTTGTTGATATCGTTGCTGGTGGTATGCATACTTTAGCGTTAGATAATAAGAACCAAGTTTGGTCTTGGGGCGGTAACGATTCTGGTGTGTTAGGTAGAGATACTTCCGGAGCCGGCGAGCAATTAAGAGATGCTGATGGTGCAGATGACGAGGACGAAGATGGTGACTTGAATGCTGTTGAATCTACTCCGGCTTTAGTTGAAGGCTTGCCAATTGAAAAGAAAATTGTTCAATTGGCTGCTACCGATAACTTGTCAGCCGTTTTATTAGAAACTGGTGAAGTTTACGCTTGGGGTACATTCAGGTGTAACGAAGGTATCCTGGGCTTTAACAAAGATGTGAAGATTCAAAAAACCCCTGTTAAGATTGAAGATTTTGAAAATATTGTTCAATTGGCATCCGGTAAGGATCATTTATTAGGCTTAGATACAAAAGGTCTTGTTTATGCTTGGGGTAACGGCCAGCAATTCCAATTGGGAAGAAAAATTCTGGAAAGAACCAGAATGTCATCATTAGAACCAAGAACTTTTGGTTTGAAGAAATGCAAGTTTGTTGGATCCGGTGAGTTCCATTCCTTTGCCATTACTACCGATGGTAAAGTCTTGGTGTGGGGTTTAAATCAATATGGTCAATGTGGTACGGATGTTGAAATCGAAGATGGTGCAGTTGTGGAAAAACCAACCGAAATCAAGAGCTTAACTGGTAAGGATATCATTTATATCACTGGTGGTGAACATCATTCTTTAGCTTTATCCTCCTCTGGCGATGTCTATGTTTTCGGTAGATATGACATGAAGGAAATTGGTATTGAAGAAAGTAAGTTACCAAAGAGCGATTGTGTTAAGGACAACCACGGTAATGTTAGATCGTTGCCAGTTCCAACCAAGCTAACTACATTACCACCATGTAAGCTAGTCGCTGCTGGTTCTCACCATTCAATTGCTGTTACTAAAGATGGCGTTGCCTTCTCTTGGGGTTTCGCCGATACTTATGCCTTAGGTTTAGGTCCATCGGACGAAGATGTTGCTAAACCAACAAGAATTAACAACACCGCCACCAAGGAACATGATATCAAGATGGTTGGTTGTGGTGGTCAATTCAGTGTCAGTCTTGGAACTAAGATTGATGAAGATGCTGCTGAAGATAGACTTGACAAGATAGAAGAGTTTGAAGAAAGCTTGGAAAAACTCAACTAGCATTTCACAACTTCACCCTATTAGAGTTTTACCTTGTATTATTTTTTGGACCTTTTGCTTTTTCTCAAAGAGTTCGTTGTTTGTGTATTTATTTTAAAAATCGTTTTGCATTAGTGTATTTTGTGTTTTCATTTGCTTTTGTTCTTTGTACTTTTGATTTTGAATTAAAGCATTAAAAGTTGATATTATTATAGAGACATAAAGTTTCCACAGTAAATGAATATAAAAAAGAAAACATTAACATACACAACTCTATAAAGTTTCATCGTCGATTCTGACATCTAATCCTTGTTCTTTCATATAGAGCTTAACGTCTTTAACGGTGTATTCACCTCTGTGGAACATACCAGCACCCAAAGCAGCGTCAGCCCCAGTGTTTTTGAAAACTTCTTCAAAGTGAACTGGTTTACCAGCACCAGATGATGCAATAACAGGTAAGCTGACAGCACCTTTGATTTGATCAATTAGTTCGAAATCGTACCCAGAGTTAGAACCATCTTTGTCTATACAGTTCAACAAGATTTCACCCGCACCTAAATCTTCACAAGCTTTACAAAGTTCAACAGCACCCATATCGTGAACTTTACGACCACCCTGAGAGGTAACTTTGTAATAGCAGTATTCTTCACCGTTAGGTCCCAACGTTGAAGTTTTTATAGTTTCGTAAGGACATGTATTTGGGTCAGAAACGTAGAATCTTTTTGGATCAACAGAGATAACCACAGCTTGAACACCGTAAGCAGCTGAAATCGTTTCAATAGGGGTGGTACCAGTACGCTTACCACCGGAAGAATACCAAGCTTCAGCAGCAGCGACTGCATCAGAACCAATGGAGACTTTATCGGCACCGGCCCGGAAGTACAATGTAGCGACATGCAAAGCGTCAACTTTGGTTCCATCAGGGTCAACAACATCTTTGATTCCACCACCAACGGTCAATGGGACAAAGCAAGTTCGAGCAGCTAATTTCAAAACGCTCAGCATTGGTGCATCTTTAATTGGCGAGTCTCTGAAACTTGTAATGTTCAAGAAAGTGACTTCATCAGCACCTTGCTGATAGTACTTTTCAGCCATTTCCACCGGTTTACCCAAGTTTCTAACGTCTCCACCAGCTTCACCTGATTTCTCACGCACATCGTATTGATCGCCTTTAGTAACGACTAAATCACCAGCATCGTTAGTTCTGACGTCCAAGCAAGCGATAACTCTTCTTGATAACCCAGTTGGGGTAACTTCTATTGGTGTTGAAGATTCAGAAATCGGTGTTTTTGGAATACTGGTTATCTTATCTTGTTCTAAAAATGCTCTGATCAATCTTAATCCGGCAATACCAGATTTTTCAGGGTGGAACTGAGTAGCGAATATATTATCTTTGGCAATGGCAGCAATGAAAGCTTCTTCACCGTATTTACCAACTGCTAAATCCCATCCATCGTTTTCTAATCTGGTTATTTCGTCAGGTGTAACAATAGCAGCGTAAGAATGAACAAAATAGTACCTGGAGTTTGGGTTCATGCAGAACAGAGTCTTACCATCTTTGTTATATTTAGGCACAGACAATGAATTCCAACCGATCTGCGGCACTGATTTAGTACCACCGTTGAACTTTTTCAAGGATAAATCAATCAATCCTAAACCTTCAACATCGGGACTTTCTTCCGAACCTTTGAAAAACGTCTGTAATCCAACACAAATACCAAACAGAGGCTTGCCCGTCTTTATATGTTCCAGCACCGGTTTCACAAACCCTCTCGAATTGAATTGTTTCACAAAGTGACCAAAATTACCAACACCTGGTAAGATTAACTTTGATGCAATTTGTAAAGCAGGGTCATCTGATGATTTGACGAACTGAACTGTGTAGCCGAGGTATTCTATAGCATTTTCAAGAGATCTCAAATTTCCTGACTCAACGTCAATAACGTGGACAACTTCTTTGGTCATTCTTCTTAACGTAGTATGGATACTATTTGCGTCTTGTCTACTGATACTTTCTTTCTCCCACTATTTCGAATAAAACGGTATCCTAGATCTGAGGACAGACAGATGCTTATAGATTTATATATCAACGTCCTCGATTGGAGAAGCTCAATCTGGAAAATGACTCTTTGGAAGGAGTCGTGCACCAAACAATTAGCTAGCGCAACCGTACACACCTTCCCACAGGACTAGCTGTTTGTTCGTTTTTCAGCTCGAGAAAGACGACCCCTGATTTGTTCTATTTCGAATGGCACATTGCTTTTATATTCTATTAACAGGGAGGAAAAACTAACACTATATAGAGAAACACAGCCTATTACTGAAACATGATTTTAGTACAAATGTAACTGTAGACATATATATATTAATGTAGAGAGATGAAAGAAAATACACCCACAACGGGGGATGCTTGTTTGATAGAATCTATATTTATTTCTTTAGACTTCTTCTGGTCTTGACAGCTTCAGCCAATTCTCTCAACATATCAACGGTAGCTTCCCATGAAACACAACCATCAGTAACAGAGACACCGTACTTCAGTTGAGATTTATCTGCTGGAATAGATTGTTTACCTTCATTAATGTGTGATTCGATCATAACACCAATGATCTTATCTTCACCCAAGGAAACCTGTCTGGAAACTTCTTTAGAAACAATAGGCTGGTTTCTGTAATCCTTGTTAGAATTACCGTGGGAACAGTCAACCATTAAAACAGCATCTTTTGGTATCTTGGCTTTAGCTTCAGCAATTGATTGTTCATCGTAGTTAGTGCCCTTCTTACCACCTCTTAGGATAATGAAACAGTGATCGTTACCTTTAGTGGTAGTGATAGCAGCTAAACCGTGTTTAGTGACACCCATGAAGTGGTGGGAACAGGAAGCAGCTTGAATAGCATCAATAGCAACATCTAATGAACCATCAGTACCGTTTTTGAAACCAATTGGGAATGATAAACCAGAAGCCAATTCTCTGTGAAGTTGAGATTCGGTAGTTCTAGCACCAATGGCACCGAAAGAAAGTAAATCGCCCAAGAATTGAGGAGAGATGGTGTCCAACATTTCGGAACCAATTGGTAGACCTTCGTTTGTCAAATCGACGAATAATTTTCTTGAAATACTTAAACCTTTGTTAATGTTGAAAGTGGTGTCTAAATCAGGATCATTAATTAAACCTTTCCAACCAACGGTTGTTCTTGGTTTTTCTAAGTACGCTCTCATGATGATGACCAGTTCGTTTGATAGTTCGTTTGATAGTTTCTTCAATCTTCTAACGTAATCCATAGCAGCTTCAGGATCATGCAAAGAACATGGACCCACGATAACCAATAATCTATCATCTTGTTGTTTGATAATGGCAGCAGATTCTTTTCTACCTTTGACAACAGTTTCTAAACAGATTTTGGAAGCTGGGATCTCGTTTGCCAATAAAGCTGGGGAGATTAATGGATCGTAAGCTAAAATTCTGACATCATCGTATTCATCTGGCATTGGGGTTCTTGATTTTGATTCCAAGTTGACTAAGTTGGACATATTGGAAGTTGTGTAAGTGTATATGTGTATATAGTTATAAATATATGGATATATGGATATATGGATACGACTATTAGAGTTCAAAAGGTGTATACAAAAGTAGAAGGAAAAGAGAGATTTAGATATTTTCCGGAATTATTCAACTCGAGGATCACAGATGGATGGGATGGGGGAATAAATAAGTAGAAGTTTATAGTGTGAGTAATAATAATCCGCCATGTGGACGCAAATTTCAGAACGAAAGTGAAAAATTGAGCACAGCCGTGGCATTTCAGCGAGCCTCACAGCGAAAATATTTCAGAGTCCGATAGCCCGGGGAGAGCGACGCTGTTTTGCGACGACACTGTGCGACGATGAGGCGCGATGCTAGTATCGACTGGTGGTGAGGGTATCGACGGGACTAAAAGTTAATCGACGAATTGGATCTACACGTCTATTTATCTCCTCTGGCACAGGCACACCTTTATCATGCCCGTAACTTTTCAGCTTGCTTCCGGCTGATCCAGGCAAGTACAGATAATTCATTTATTTATCTGTTACATCTCTCCTGGAGCAGCTACATTACAAATACCCCCTTCTTCAATACCCAATCATCTTTGTATATACCCTGACAGTTTTAGTAAAACTATTAAACCGTTACCCAGGACTACAAACTCCCTCAAAATGCTTGTCGATAATACCTTGTCTCCAGATCTGCCGGCCCAATCTTCCTCAACTTTTTCTGACGATGTGGAGTTGCAATCGTTCAACATTAGTGACAGCGAAGATTCTAACGTAACAAAGCATTTCCAACCGTCAATTGATCAAAATAATAATGACGATTTAACGTCTACTTACTCAGACTTGTATGAGGAAGACTTTTCATTACCAAAATCGAAAAGAATCCTTAAAAGAATAAGCCGAAAAGCAAACAGGTTTTTCTATAAATTATGGCAAGGACCATCCAATCCTCGTGATGATCCACCTACTTTTAAAAACAGTTACTTGCAACAATTTGAAAATTTCCCAACTAGGATATCAACCTCTTTCCCTTCAAGAATTAAACTACCGTTTATTATCATATACTATATTTTCTGGGTATTTTGTCTTAACTATGCGATTTCACCTTATTTAACAGAGCAATCCATATACTCCGATCCATCACTCGAAGATGGTTCAATAGATATTATAAGTTTATCATGCCGCGGAGAAACATCCATTTGGAAAGGAAAGAATCAAAATTGTGGATTGGACGGTTCTAAATGTGCTCCTTTCGAGGACCGTGAAGTTATATTCAGGTGTCCAGCACTATGCGATTCGGAATCCATAACTTACTCTTCGATAACGGTTGGTGATTCAAACATTAAATATCAAAACTTCTATGTTGGTGGTGGTAAGATTACTGATCACGAAGGTACTTCCGACGCACTTTCACTGCCCTACAGAGCAGATTCATACCCATGCGGAGCTGCCATTCATGCTGGTGTGATATCCCCATACCTTGGAGGATGTGCTCGTTTGAAATTCACTGGTTCTCAATATTCTTTCCCATCAGCAGAATCACAGTACTCCAGTACGACTAACCCATCCGTTGGATTCGATTCATTTTTTCCAGCATCTTTCACTTTTGTCAAGTTCCCAGATACCTCCAAATGTCATAACTGTAACGATCCTCGTGTTATCGTTGCATTCATCAACATCATGCTTGGTATTCCAGTCATGTTCATGTCTACATCAGGCAAGTTATCGTATTGGACCGCGGCCTCTGCTGGTTTTTGGACAATTATTTTGATCTTTGATCCGCCGAGATTAGTCCGTGTTCAAGATCCTGAATCGTTACCAACGTTAATCTCACTCGGCTTCGAAAGATTCTTACCGTTACTCTTCATTTTATTCACAGTTTGGAAAATGTCCTGTCAGACAACGTTATCGTCGCCTTCGTCCCCGCTATGCAAAACTTTGATCTGGTATCCGCTGTTTTGGGTCGGGATGTTGAATAATGTCACCTTTGACAGATTGCCCGTTGATAGACTAACAATGGAGGATATCACTACACAACCAGGAGCGGTCACTGCAACAGTATTCATCACAGGGACGATTACGACAGCTGTTCTTGTTCAAGCTTATCAACTATGGCGTGCTGGTAAGTTTATAAAATACTTGGCTATTTATTTAGGTTTCATAGTCATGATCTTTATACTAGCTAATCTGAACGGATTAAACCTGCGTATCCATCACTACGTGTTAGCGTTGTTATTGGTCCCAGGTACTAATACCAAAGGTTTCACAGCAATGCTATTCCAAGGCGTGTTGGTTGGATTACTAGTGAACGGTATTTCTAGATGGGGTTTAGCATCTATTGAAGAAACAGATAGATCGCTAAGACGGGCTGATCCAACAGGTGAGATCAAACCACCTATTTTCCAAGGTTACACACCATTTAACAGTTCAATTTCATGGAGTAATGTTGATAATGATAATAATAATATGATAGATGGCCATTACATTGCTCCTAGTGATAGACTAGATAAATATTCCTTGTTGATTAATGATATTGAAAGATATAACGGCGAGAATTGTTCTGTTAGTTTAGATGTTTTAATGAGGGATAACAAAGAGCTTTACAATGAATTGATGGGTGCTTTGAACTACACCTTAGATGAAGCGAAAACCGAAGCCGGTGACGATGACGATGATGATAGAGAAAAGGAATCTGTTAAGCTGTATTTGAGAATTGCGAAAACTAGTGGTAAGAATGGACATACTGGTGATTATACCAAAGCTGCCGTTTTAAGTTATCCTGATGGGGAATTCAAGATGCCTGAAAGTGGCCTTACCTAAGACGAGAATCTTTTATAGATGTTTAAAATTATTTAAGAGACGCTTATTTATACGTAATACTGAGCTTATTTACAGTTTTCATTATCGAATTACATTTGTGTGGTATATCTGTGTACTGAATTTAGTACTGAAGGAGGGTAAGGGGGCTGCAAAATTGGAACACCCCACAGGTTCTCTACAGACACAACACAAATGATGGCGCATGAACTACGAACCCTTATGAAATAAAGTTGGTCGTGACTAGTGATTCTAAATGTATAATGACATCATTCCTGTTTTAACTTTCTGTGCGGCGTTTCGAACCAGTTGACGTGGAACCTTTCCGCTAAACGCTGGGATTCCTATTGAGTAGAATTCTATTAGACCCTTTGTCTTAACAAACCACACCAAGCCATTCAATATATCATCAGTTTCCTATATATAAGCAATAATGCTTTCTTCTTCTTTGTCAATATCAATTTAATTATTGATATAGGATTCGGTGGAGCTCTGAAAACAAAAACAAAAACAAACCACAAATACAAGTCCTGAATCCACAGCTGTTTCATGTATATTACTTGCAGGTTCTAGCATCACATTGGATTCCATTTTGTGTCATCGATCCATAAATGGCTTAGGAAAATTATTACTTCCTAATGCTGCTTATCTTGTCACCAATATCAGCATATTATTCTATGTACTATGTGTAATAGCCCGACGTTTGTTGCTTGGCCTTTCTATTGACATTTAAATCTCCTTAAGATCCAATGATCCAACCTAGAAAACCACATCACATTCGACTACATAAATTCTAGAACTATATTCTCCTATGTTTTAGATGATTAGGAATATTACTCTTTTTAGTAGTAGTCTTTTCCACGATTATTATCCTTATTTAGTTCAAAGTCTTGCATATTCATACAAAACTGACAACTATTTGTGTCTAGATACAAATCCGATACAAACAAAAGAAACAAGAGCCCAATGTTTCATACGAATACGAGCGAGAACATTATTGAGTTACTATAAACGTGAATAGGCATATGATAGCCAAACACTTCTAAGAACCATTAATGGATATAGAGTTATAGATATGTGATCAAGAAGGAACTAGATCAGGGCTACTAAGCTGATTTTTATATCCATATCAAACGAATTATGGTCTGTTTTAGGCCCCTACCTCCCTCTTGCCAATAAACGTTTTTTTCTACATGAGGCGCATATTCAAAGCTTGAATTGCTCTCAAAAAATGAATCCGCAAGAGCAGCGATTATCCAAGTTTGCTGGTATAAGCTTAAATATGTTAGAACAACTTCTTATTAAAGACTCATCAGTTTTAGACCATTTTCCTGTATTAAAGCTGTGTTGTTTGTAGCTATTTATAGATTTTAAGGGCTGCAGTTAAATCAAGCCAATGTGAAACATGCAGTGTAATGATTTGCATTTCATGGTCTTTTGTAAATCACAAACAGCAGGTAACTAACTGTTAGTAAAACCTATAATGTATAATAAGGCACTCTTGAAATCACTTATCGTTGAATCATTTTGTTTTTATGGTTTTCTTTGACGCTGTCATTGAGAGAATTAAGGGGCAAGTACATTGACTGCAGTTCATGCTAATCTTTCTTAACACACCTAAAAGCAGCAAAGGTGCAAACCAAAGAGACTAAGCATTTGAATTAAATCAAAAGTTAACAAGAGACATACATATATATATCACATTGAGAACACAGTAGTTCGTATTCAGGTATATACAAGGGGTAGATTATCGTAATAGTTATAATGTTTAATACCAGACCTGAAGTGACTCGCGGCTCTCAGTCGCCGGGGACGAATAAATTGGTTTCTAGGAAACAGACACCGAGAAGACAACAGTCTAGGCCTTTCAGACCTCGGTTCTTGAGCTTTTGTCAGAGCCTGATTAACCACAGGATGAAACTTCTTGTTCCTTGGGTAAAATGAATACCTCTTTGTTTTGTCGATCTTGTCTGTACTCTCTCCCGGCCCAGCTGTACCCATTTCCATGAGCTGAAGGCATAAAACTTTTAATAACAAGTGGCATTATAAAAATTAGGAATATGATAGTTAGTTATACCATATGTTCGTACTGCTCAGGAAAATAACGTAGATTTGGGAAAAGGGAAAAAAAATATGGGTTACACCAATCAATCGAAATGTATGTTTTTTCTTTTAATTACTTTTCAGGTTAGACGCACCAGCAAAAAAAATTGATTGTTACATTTTTCAGCATTCTCCTACCTTGATAGCATGAGTTGGCCACAAAACAAAATACAGTACTGTAGAAGCGCAGTAGATCTTCTCACCTTAACCCAGAAGGCCCAGCCGAATGGCAGTTAATGAGCATTGATAATTGTTGGACCATTCAGCCGTTGTCGTTATCCCCAATCAGTAGCATCTCAAACTTTGACCTTCTCATCATGCTTTCACAAGTACAACTTACTGGCTGATTAACTGAGCCTTCATAGTATGATCTCAGTACAGTAGTAGTGTGTGTGTGTTTGTGTGTCATTTGTATGTAGATACACACCTTCATGTTCCAAAAGATGGCGATGACGGGTTTCCAGCCCTCGAATGTGCAAGACACCAAGGCCTCGTTTCTTTTGCGGGCTCCCTCTCTACATAAATTTTATCCCCATCTCTGCCAGGGAGGCCACAAACTATGACATCAACCCCCTCTGCAAACCGCGCGGTCTGCATTTGCGCCGCTGATCAACGGACTCTAACCTCTCTCTCATGTTGTTGTTACTGAATCGACTTTTGGATCCACCCAAACCTCAAACCCCCAACTCCCCTTTGTTCTCTGCTTTCTACATTCAAGCTGACCCTTTTATCCATCGTTCCTCTTCTTTAGCCCTTTTACTTTGAAAATCTAACCTTTCTCTATTTGTTTCCAAATAGCAACAGAACTACAGTCCAGCAACTTTGAAAGAGCTATTTGTCGAACTTTTCCTTATACAACAAATCAGACTCGTGAATATATTATAGTGTTTACAGAAGAAAAGAGCATCACTTAAAGCTGAGAATATAAGCAACTAAACAGCAGCAAAATACATTATTATTAAACATATATACATATATATCCATCCTTCAAATCACTTGTTAAACGTTCTGGACATTATTCTTATAAATCCCACACATATTCGATACCATAATTTTCTATACCTTCGAACTTCCCAAAGACCATAAAATACTTTACATCCATACTTCGACCTTTCTATAGCACACTAAGCTAAATCCTAATTTTGAAGATAAAGTGCAAGTTCTGTTTATATACTCTTCAGTACTTTGAACTTAGCTGAAATTATTAAACAGGAACATTTTTCACGTTTAAGAACTCACTCGATTGTTACCAGGCGACTACTGTTGTGCTCAGTTATTTTTAGAACAGGCTCGTTTTTTTGTTTTCCTGTTTGTTACCATCAGAATTTACTCTTGTACCACAACTTTCAAACAAAGAAAATACGTCAACTGATACTTGATACTCCTTTAAGAGAAATATTCAGTATTCAACATTCCATCAGTTCACGGTATCCCACTCAATTAAAACCGTCTTATACACATACTTTATTTATTGGCCTCCAACAACAGGCTACGCCACATTCTCTTTTCTCAATCTCCATCTCTGGATCTTTCATTCGATAAAACTCTTTTTCATAGAAAGTATACCCTATTTTCAGGTCACTTTTATACCAGCGAATCACATATTTCTACTTTCTAAGTCATTGACTACAAATATATAAGCAATGTCTTCGTTGACAAGATCGCCTCATTTCACATTCCCTGTCTCATCTCCCAATAGTCATTTCTCAAATGAGGGAGATTACTTTTCTAGTCCCTGCTCATCGTCATTTAATACAGGAGCCTACAACACTCCTACAATCGAATCCAAGAACAGTGTAACGAATAGCAACGATACAAATGCTAATGGTAATTCAAACTCGAAGATGGGACCAGAGGATAAACGCAATCAACATTATCACAACAATTCTCGTTCCCCAAACGCTAATATTGCGACTCACAACCCTCTATCCTTTAAACTATCACCATCATCAATTCCTGCCCAAGCATCGCCAATTCAAGTTGAAAATTCAAAACAGATAACAGGACATCAAAAGTGCACCAACTCAATATCCTCAATAAATTCTGATGGTACATTGGTTGATTCACAGAATTCACATACTTTACATGGCTCATATTCAAAAAGAAATTCATCGATAGCAAGTACTGATACATTGGTAGAAATATCTCAATTTGCAAAAGAGCAAATCGCAGAAGAGGATGAATATGAAAATGATTTTGTAAGACCAGATTCCCTGTCACAACAACATACTCCAAAACATACCCCAACAAAGACATTTGGACATAGATCTACCAAAAGTGAGGCGTTCACATCAGCAACTTTTCTTAGAGACTTCAAATCAAATCCAGACACTGGCGTCACTTCATTACATTCTGCATCCTCATCTACCTCTTCAAATAATGAGATGGTGACACCAAACTCTGCCACTGATTTCAAATTTTTTACCAAACATACTACCGTGAGTTCATCCCATGTACCCCAAACAGACTCCGCATCAACAACCGCGACATCTTCACCAGCATTACCCAATATGACAGCTCCACTTCGTGTCGGAGTAAAGAAATTTTCGACCAGTGCAGATTCCATGCCATTGCGCCCAAGTAGATTCAAAGATATCAAATATGATTTACCTGAAGGTTGTAAACTGTTGTCAATGAAGGAATCCTTTAGGTATATAGAGAATTGGAGAGGAATTGTTGGAGAAGATGGATTACCTAATTTACTTGTTGTTGATGTGAGACCATTTCAAGATTATTGTAAATCACATGTTGTAGGTGCTGTCAATTTATGCTTACCATCTACACTACTAAGAAGAGCAACATTTACATTGGATAGATGTATTTCCACTTTAACTTCTGATGAAAAGCTTTTGTTTAATAAATATTTGGAAAGAGATGAGGAAAACTTGCCAACTATGATATTTTACGATGCTTCAACCGACTCAACAGATAGTGCATCGTTGTCGGTTAGTAATTTATCAGCAAAATTTGCCAATTCTGCAGCTTGGAATTCTCCGATATATGTTTTACAGGGTGGTTTCAAAGGATTTGAAAAAAGCCATCCAATGCATGTTGAATCCGGTTCTCAAGCAAGCATGCCAAAAGTGATGGTTGCTCCTAACAAAGAGTCACCATCCAATTTGAATCCACCAAAGATTCATATTTCAGCAGTTTCACCTTACTCTTTATCACCTTCATCCTCACAGCCCTCCCATTCACCTTCAACCGGCGGTACATCTGCCAGTAGAGGATCAGCCTCCAGATTTTTCAAAGGTAAATCCCCTATATCGTCTCGTGGCTTAACTCATTTCACGTTACCAGATACATCAAATATCCCATTTTTTAAAAGTAGACATCATGAAGAACTTTTAACATCTAGGCCAGTTTCAACTTTACATCTTTCAACTTCGATAGCGACTCCGGATTCTCATATTTTACCAACTTGGTTATCTAACGTTATTGGATCTGATTCGGGTGCATCTGTATTATCTTCTAAATTCAATGATTTACAAATTCAAGAAAGGAATAGATTGAATTTAGCGTTATCAAGACATTCATATACCGGTACAACTCCAGATACACCATGTTTTTCTGCTGGTGTTGAATTGGGCAGAAAAAATAGATACAAAGATATTTTCCCTTATGAACATGCTAGAGTCAAGATTCAAAACTATAGTGACGATGAAGGAGAATTAGATCATGATAATTCTTATATTAATGCTTCATATTTGAGCTATCCAGAGTCTAAATTGCAATACATTGCTACTCAAGGTCCACTGGAAGAAACCATTGGTGATTTTTGGAAAGTTACATACGATCATAAAATTCCGTTCGTCTTATCACTAACGGCTCAAAAAGAAAATGAAGTTGAAAAATGTGCACCTTATTGGGAATCAGGAACTTATTCATCGAATGGTATATTTGTCTACGTTGATGTTTTGGAAGAGACAAATGATTTCAAACTGACACCCGAATCGTTGTGCGAATGTATTGTTAGAAGAATCAAACTGACTATTGATGGTAAACCATCGCATGAAGTTTTGCAAGTTCAAATTTTATCTTGGCCAGATTATGGGGCTTTAATAAATTCTCACGATTTGATTTCGATGGTGGCTTTGAAAAGATATATCGCACAAAAAACAAACTCTGTTGTTATCCCAACGATTGTTCATTGTTCAGCAGGATGTGGACGTACTGGTTGTTTCTGTACGATTGATACAGTTATTGATTTATTGTTAAGTAAGAATAGCAATTCCACTGATTCAATGGAAGATGACGAGAAAGATTTGGTGTATGATGTTATTTCAGGGTTTAGATCTCAAAGAGTTAGTATGGTTCAGAACTTAAAACAGTTCATATTGATTTATGATACTATCTTAATGTTTAAGAAATTACAAGCAACGTTAGGTGACGATCTGTTCAATTGGGATAATAGTGGATACGAAATTTTGGATAATTTTCTTGAATCTCACTCAAACAAGCAAATGATCAAGATGAATGAGTAATGTTTTTTTCTCATTCATTATTTTTATTATTTTCAGGTGGGTCGGCTGCATTACAGATTACGGCGTGTATTGTATACGGGGATTCGAGTGGATATATATATCCCTCGTGAGTGTGTTCGCCTTTTAATCTTTTTTTTGGTTTTATTTATTAATTGGTTATTATTAATTGGTTTTTCATTTATTGGTTGTTTTATCTATTTTTTTAGTTTTATATATATATATTCATATAATCTGCCTTATTAAAGTCACCGCTTTTGGTTGGCAGAACAAGATTCAACATATTTGTATATGTATATATATGTATGTTACTGTTACTGTTTCTGGTTCAAAGAATTTAAGTAATATACTGTCGATTAGAATGATTTATAAACAATCGTTCCATCAATAACTATTTTTTTTTTCTGTAAAAACACTTATTGTATAATCAAACATAAATAAACAACAAATCAAATAACTGAAATCAACTCGATATACAGGATTGGATAAATTATACAGGGTGACAATCACCTATGCAAACGTAAGAGAAAAGACAGACCAACTTCCAAGTAACCAACTCATTCTTTCTTGCCTCCTCCTTGCATTTTTCTTTCTTTTCTTATTCTTTAACCTAACACCAATTCATACAAGATAACCAAGACATTAACCAATATCAATGGAAACCTCAACAACGTTCTCGTAGCACCGATTAGATTGACTATTCTTGATTTAATCCCACTAACTGAACCTAAATCACCAGCACCACCAACAGCACCGCCGAAATCGTAACCCGATCCCATTGGTGTTGATGCAGACCCACCCATGCCTGAGGATGAGGATGAACCCCATCCTATACGGTTTAGGAATCTGTCTTCAGATAAGACCGCTATGCCGTTTACTAGAAATAAAATTGCTGGAACAGTGTGAGGTTTTTGGTGTCTGTGTTAGTACGATTTGCTTTTTTTTCTGATTGTCTGGATATGAGATAGAGATTGACGTTGTAGAGGTACGGAAGGGAAAAGATGAAGATAATGAAATGGTATGTTTGTTGTTATTAGCCAATAAGTATTGCTCTTGTTGAACGATTTCTAGACATTCATTAAATGAAACTGGATCAAGTTTGTTTGTTCATTTTCAAATTTAAAACTGGTTGATTCGACCAATCAATCAACGGCGGGAGAACGAGACCTGACTTACAATAGAATAGAGTTCCTAGACCAAACATTGTGTGATTATGGAATTAATGGTTGATATAAGATACTAGATATAGGAAGAGTAAATCGGGAACAGCTAGATCAAGTGTATTATTTATTTCAGTTGAATAGAGCCCATCTCAAGAGCTATCTACATACATAGTAAAATAATAAAAAGGTTAGGCCTGTAGTAGTGCTTTAACAAATAAGCGTGTAGGACAACTCTCTCCACAACAACACGTCTGTGCACCCAAACAATTAACAATCAAATGGGAAAAAGGGGTTGTTCAACTGTAACAGTAACTGCCATAGTCATAGTCAGTGTGATATTGACTACCAGAAGATTGTTTGTGTTTGTGGTACAGAGAGAAGTATATCAATAGATTATAGGTTAAACGACACAGCAAACCAACCAAGAATAGACCACTTTAATTTGTATGGCGCTATTTTGTTTACTTATTTGGTGAAAAGTGTCATGCGTTTTGTTTTAACCCTATATACACAGAGCAGCTTTGTCTCTGTTTTTATTACTCCTTTGTTACTACAACTTGAATGCCTTTGATTTGCTAATGCTTTCTTGTCAGTATGCACCCATCTTGTGGTCTCTTTCTCGGATACAATCTTCTCCTATTATAAATATCCCCCACAATTCTTTCTTTTTTCTCTCTCTCTTCTCCCTTTTATTTACATTCTAATCCGCCTCTCATAATTACTTTACCCCTATAGCTTTCCTTTAAAGCCTAGTAAACAAATATATACGACACTTATAATTTAGACAGTTCAGACCACCACCGCCAATTCTTTCAAGATGTCAAGAAAGAGTTCCCAGTCTCATCTTGAACCATTACACCTCGATCATTTAAACGCTGCCCCAAAAAACAGACGTGGGTCAAAAGAAGCAAAATTCGATAGTTTACAAGATTTTGAACAATACATTAAAGATGAAACTTGGGAAAATGAATATGATGCCTTAAATGTTCATTTAAATTATTTACCTCCTTTCATCATGAAAGAGATTGAATATAATGAGCAAAACATTAAACCAAGCATGAACTGTCAAAACATGAAGTTTAGAAAAAATTTGCATCAACATTTGAACAATGAATTAATTCCTGAGATTGTTAAAATGTCAGGAATCAATTATCAATTTGAAAGAGCCGGTGAAGAAGTCTTACCAAATATTTATGGAACTAGTAACGTTTATAAATGGCATTATAAGGATGAAAGTAACCATGGATTTGAAGAGGCGGAATATCAAGTTAGAGATCACTGGGCTGCTCAATTAGACGTTGAAACAACTTCAACTGATCCATTTGTCAATGTTGACTTTAAATGTGTTCGTATTTAAGGTGAACTTACACACTATTTATCGTCAGTTTGGGTTTAGTTGCTGTTTGATACGACTTAAGTGCTGACACTTTTTGTTGTTTTCTGTCTACATTGCCTCCACTATATCCATTTTTACTTTATCGAATTTTGATTTTTTTACCTTATATACTCACGAATATTGACGATTTAAAAGAACGAACGTATAACTACGTAGAACCCACGTACAACGGATACTCAATAATATTCAATTCATGGGTCAATGTAAAACAAGCAGAGACCCCTTTTTAACAGCGAAGGGGCGCCACCACTGCAATTGGCAGATCTGCTCTTTGTCTCTTTGTCTCTGTTTCTCTGCGACCTTTGATTCAAACACAATGTATAACCAACACCAATATATCTTCCAACTATTTACACCCACCCTTTTCTGATCTCGTCCCATTGGTATACCACCAACCAACCCACCTCAATTAATATCACATCAATGACTTCCGCAGTGCCTTATGAACCTGATGATTTTGATAACAACCCATTCGCCGAAAGCAGCGTTATCATCCAGCCCGAACAACACCAGAATCCTTATCAACAGGCGACAACGACCCAAGCGGAACCAACAGAACCAGCACTTCCAGCACTTCCAGCACCAGCAGCAAAGGCCCAAACTCAAGAGCAGCAACCTATTTCGAACAACAACAGCCAACCCCAGCAACAAAACACACCTTCTCCTCAAAGATCTAAACCACAACAAAATGCTAAAGGCCAAGCTCAAGCTCAACAGAGACAGACCAAGGAAGAACAAGAACTCAATGCTCCACTCAATAGCTTCCCAACAGATCTTGACTTCAAAAGATACTTACCTGAAAGATTGAATAAGAACTCTTTTAGTTTGACCATAAAAGTTGCTGAAATTGAAAAAAATGGTAATGCCCAATTCAAAAATCCAATTGTTAAATTAAATGCCCAAGTCAGTGCCATCCCTGGGTTTAGAAAAAACGCTTACAAGGATGTTAGAAGAAGTTTTAAGGAATTGGAACAGTTTTACAAATACTTGATTTATAACAACATAGAAGTCTTTGTTCCAGCATTACCAAATATTCCAACTTTATACAACTCAGGATCGCCAGAATTTATCAATTCATTGATCATTTCAGTTCAAGATTGGTTTAACAGAGTTTGTACTAATCCAATATTGATTAGAAATCAAGAATTTGTGCTATTCCTGGAACAAAATGATTTCACTTATACCCCATCGAAAACAAAACCATCAACAAATTCTGTCATGGCAACTGGTATCAGAAGAAAAACTTTAAAACAGTTCCAACCTCCATATGATGCTTCAAACGAACTAGCTGAATATAGACCATTGATTAAATCCATTTACGTTCAATCTCAAAAATTGTTAGAAAAATTAGACAAGCTGTTAAGATTACAAAAACATTCATCAAATACAAACGCTGAATTTTACACCAAGTTATCGGAATTGGCTCCATTAGAACTAGATCCCGAAATGGGTAAAATATGGGTCAAATTCAATAAGGTTCTTCAATTGTTTAACGATTTTGAGTTAATTGAAGAAGTTAGTCTTAATGCACATTTAAGTGAAACTTTCCAACTTATTTCAGATGACTGTTACAATATCAAAGAATCACTAACAAATAGACATTTACTAATGAGAGAACTGATCAATGCGGAAGATGGTTCTAAGAAACAACAAGCTAGTATTGCTAAAATTAAAGCGAAATCGATTCTTGATCCAGAAAGAGTTGAACATGCAATTTATATGCTATCGTTTGCAAAAAATTATGAAAAAGAGTTGAAGCATCAACTTAAGAGGACAACGTACGAAATGTTGGTTGAGGCCCAAGAATACATGGATTATCTGTCAAACTTGATCAGGAAAACTTTCAAAGCAGTGGCACAGCAACAAATCCAACAAGAACGTAAGAAATTACATTTATTAACGTCAAATAAATTGATCCATCCACAAGAATCGTTAAGTAGGTTAGGTAGAGAATCATTACCGTTGAATTCCCACAATATAAGTAAACAGGATGGTGGGGATTCATGGAATTCGAGACCGAAAAAGGATTTTGAAACAATTACACAAGATAATTTTGACGGGTTGCTGACCGGTGCTCTGCCGGATGAAGATACATTTGACGATGAGATTTCAAAAGTTGATGCAAAGAGTGCTGCTAGTCTGTTAGCAGGTGCATCATTTTAGTAAGATGATGTTTTTCTAGGACTTTTATTTTGTCTTTCTGTAGGTTTATATAGTACGTTATGTTTTTTTTTCTATTAATTTCAGGTGCATTTTTCTTGTTAATGTTTATTTGTTAATTGAATGCCTAATGTTGAACCATTTAACTGAATTGTCAACCTTCTCGTAAACAGTAGTGAATGCAACCATGACCGTTAAAGTTAATTGAAAGCAAACAAACTGTGTGGGGAATTGATAAGGACACCATAGACTTTGTTACAGACACCATAGATCACGTAATGCCCACACAACAATTATACCT